>JBCEWC010010238.1:0-17869 GCA_038996855.1 Solanum aculeatissimum | reverse complement strand
ATTGTCTCCTAGTATGGGGTAACCCAACCACAAAGTCCATATTTATATCTTCCCACTTCCAAGTAGGAATCTCAATGCCTTGTGTCAAGCCACCGGGCCTTTGATGTTCTACCTTCCCTTTTTGGCAATTAGGACATTCCAGTACAAACCTAGCCACATCCTTCTTAATGCCATGCCACCAATACAACTCTTTCAAATCTCGGTGCAATTTTGTAGATCCCAGATGAATAGAATATTGTGAATTATGAGCCGCTTTCATTATAGTCTCTCTTAAGCCATCAATATCCGAAACACACAAATGATCTTGGTACCGAAGCACACCATCTCCATCTTGGGAGAAAACTTCAATCTTACCATCGGCAACGAACGTCTTCAATTCCTCCAAAGAGGGATCCAAATTTTGTTTAGCCTTAACATCAACCACCAAGGAAGACTTGAATCCACCTTGTAAAAGGATTCCACTATTGTTGGATTTGGTTTACCTCACACCCACCCTAGCCAAACAATTCATATCCTTTTCTATCTCTTTCTTTCCCCTATCCACATTTCTCATACTTCCCATGGAGAGTCTACTAAGAGCATCTGCGACAACATTAGCCTTGCCTGGGTGATAAAGGACACTCCTAAAGGGAACAAGGTACGATACAAGAGAGAATGAAGTGATAAACTCGTAGAACATCGTCATAGTTGCTCACTCATAGGTATGGCACACATCACACCCATGAATGAGACTCTACGTGATGAGGCATGCTAGACTCTGAGGATCATTACAAATCTAGGGCTCTGACACCATCTTTGTCACGACCCGGATAGGGACCTAGATGTGATATGGCAAAAGAGAACCCGGAGATCCTCGATCAAGCCATCATAGCATCATTACACACATCATCGGTTCAGAAATGCGAAAGATAAACACATAACACATAAGCTCTAAGGGAATATGGGCTTTGGACTCAAGCTATGTGATGTTGTCGGGAATGGGATAAGCATGGATTCACATAACACATAGCAATTATCTCTAAGGGGATGGGTAAGTGGGATTCAAGCTATGGAGGCACACCGTAATTATGGGACTTTTCACATAAGCATATAGTCAATCACAATTCCAAACATTCAAGTGATGAGCATAATCAATATCAATTCTCATAATCAAGGCTAATGAGCATAAGTTTCATAATCATAATGTTTAACATAACAAGTCAACGTGCAAGAGTTTAGATTTATCCAACAAGCCTCTACATAGATCAAGCGGGGCCACGGCATTGTTTGAGGCTCACCCTCAATACATAAGTAAAAGAAAACAACATAATAACTAGGTGGATAGAAGGTGGCTATTGCTCTTGAACAAAAGGGCTCACCACTAATAAAGTCTTCAACAAGGTTCAAACGTCATCCCGTAGAATGCAGAAGTCGTCTCCGATCCCTACATGGTTAAAACATATTGACAAAGAATATGGGTTAGAACATAATATGTACTAAGTATTCGAGCATACAATGCATATGACAATATAGTATGACCAAGCAACATGACAAGGGGACAAGATGTACAAAAGGAATGCACGTAGCCAAAGAGTAATATAACAATATGCTATGTCATGATGCATGAGATGTAATCCTATGATCCTAATATAGCGGGGATGTAACCTCAACCGACAACGAAGGGGACCCGAGTGATCTACTACCCAGATCCGGACAACTTGACAAGTAGATCCCTAGTTAACCCTTCACCAAGGGGATACATAACAAGTCATCCTATCTAGGGAGAAATCTCATGTTGGCACATGGTTTGATGGAATAGAGTATGGACCCTTGGAGATAGTACACCCCGACTCCAATCCCTCATTACTAAGCCTCATCCCACGAAAATACATATATATACACGTAACTTCAAATCTGAAGACTTACATTGTTTTTAAATCATGCATCATTAGTCAAAACCAAAACCATTGATCAAATCATGCTTATGCTTAGGCCAAAAGCCATCAAGAGTTTCCAAAACATTGTTTTATTCATTCCATATCAATGCAATAAGAGTATCCCATCTACATAGTTTATCATATCAAGCATTCAAAACATGTCAATGTGGTGCAAGCACAAAATATACTCAAAAAGTCATAACGGAGAGACTATGTGATCACAAGCCTTAACATATCATTTCAAAGGAAGAATTTCATCATAACAATCTTCAATACATATGCCATGAATGAGGAACAAGAACATAGTAATGGAATTCAAACTTATATTCTCAATTAAAAGGTAATTCAATATAAATCACGAGAAATTCCATATTAAAAGCATATTGTAAATTACCCATGCATAATTAAATAACAAGAGGACATGCACATTGATTCTTCAAGAGTTTTCATGAACATTCATAAAATTTAAACTTAAATTACGACTAAACCACCTCAAATCTACAACACATAATCCAAATCAACTAAATACTTCATAATTTAAAGAACCCATAACTTAAAAAAATCTTATAATAAAAAATTAATGAGTAGGGTTCTTGGGTCTTCAATGATGAAAACAATCCTTGAATCAAAACCCACATACCTTACAATTTCCAAAGGAATTGAAGAATCAACCAAGAAAGGATTGTCTTCTGCAAATTTCTTCAAGCTTTCAACAATGGAGGTCAAGAGGATTTAGGATTTTTCAAAGAGTAATGAAGAGCCTTAGAATGGATGAAAAGGGGTTAGGGTTAGTTTAAGGGGGGTTAGGGGACCTTAGAATGCCTAAAAAGGGCCTAGGGAGTAGATAAATTACGCATTAACCATTAATGAAATGTACAATTAACTATCACACAGTGCTAAACGGTTGAGCTACAGTGACCATCTAAAGGTACACTGGCTGTAAAACTGCCCATGCACCATGCCTTTGATTCTGCGTCGGCTCAAACTCTCGAGGACTTTCTGGAACACTACACAAAGGGGTGTCACGGGTCGTGTGGCTTCACACAAACATTGTAATGGTCTGTGGAGCCATACTTGTCCCATAAATCAGCCCACACTTTGGCCAACTTACTGCCCCACTTGACGGACCATCCACACGGACTGTTTGAGGTCTCACGGACCGTTGGGTGGTCAGTGGGAACTTACTTGGTCTATGGGTTGGGTCCTGACCACTCTCAGCTCACTAGACCATGAAACGGACCCCTACAAGGATAGTGGACCATCACACGGTCAGTTTTCCTATTCTTGGGCCATTTCCAGGGCCTATTCCAAGTGTGTTACGAATTACGGGTAGTCTCACTGTTTTGGCCAAAAATTCCTCATACGAATTCCAAATTGAGTGGAACCAGTTGTGTTGCGAAGATAACTCAAAGATATTAAATTTTATATGTCCCACACAGTTTAACCGTAATCAAAAGTTATGTTCCGTCAAAGTGTACTACTCAAATGGCCTCTCTAGGGCACCAAATGATCCATTTTGTATTTGGCCATTTAAACTCAACCCGTCGCTACCAAAACTCAAACATGACCAGTATGAACTAATAAAAATCTAACCATAAGAAGTTTTGAAAATTTTTGGGTCATTACATTTCATTGATTAAGGTGTTATGAACAAATCAACAAAATGAACATGCTACATTGGTGGCTGAAGCAGATATGATGGAACAATACCCTTATCTCTTTCCTTCTACTCAAGCTTATGGTACTTAATGATATCTATTACTTCAAAACTCCTACGAATGCATAACTCTTGCTAAGATTGCGTGCATGCATGATCATGAAATTGTTTTTTAAAGAAATTTGGTGCATAACTTTGATGATTTTATCAAAATGATGATTAAGTTACATGTTTGCCTTCCACTATGATGATTACCATATTTCTACTCCTCTCAAGCTTAATTATGTCTTATTCAAGGACGAATGGTCAAAGTGGGAGATATTGTAACACCTCTCATATTTATAAGCTTGGAAAAAATGGAAGGCAGAAAATCCCTGAGGATTTGCCTCTATGAGCCCATCAGCAGCCCGTAAAGTAAACCATGGCTCATAGGTTACCTCATGGAAACTACTGGAAAAAATGGAAAATTAAATAGTCACTAGAAGTCGACTTACGATGTAACAGATGAGCCATAAAATTTTTTAAAACTTGTGGAGTGGTCTCGTAGGAAGAGGGCCAAAGGAACCCATGTATTTTCTAAGTATGGATTTACCCTACAAAGGACTCTATGGCTCGTATGTGTTTATACGAGCCATCTATGTACTCGTGGATTGGATGTGGCAATTCTAGTAGCTTAACTTTTATGACACCCTAGTCTATGAGACTTTTTATGAGCCATACGTCATTCTATGACCCATAAGAGGGGTCTCGTGGATGACATTGGCAGTTTTTAATGAAGGGTGTTTATGATTTTTCCAATCCTCAGAAATCCCGAACTATGTCATTTTTGCCCCCTTATATACCCTAACTGATCTAGTACCTATAAGAGCTATTCCTAAGTCATTCAAGCACTTTAAATCTCCAATTTCTCTAAAGGGTTTCCAATATTTCTCTCTCTTAGTCAATGATTCCATTGAAGTTTAAGCTAAAGGTTGACGAAGGATTTTTTCAGATTTCTCACCTCGATTTTAGGGATTCTACTTGAGGTATGTAGGGCATCCTTCATGGGTCAGTTTCATCCATGAAGCCCAATCCAAAACCTTCTTTTTATCAAAATTTCATTATGATTTCTTATGGGTTTTTAAGCCCTGATTCCTAATGTATGGATTATGATTTCTACAACATGATTAAGACTACTTATGCCTGAATTGTGATGAATTCTATGATGTGTATGATTTCAGAGCAAAAATGCATGTTTTCAAAGTATGCATGATTAAGTATTAATGATTTTATATGGGTTCCTTTTAAAGATCCAAATTGATTTAATTGCATCTTTTTTCTACAAATTCCATCCAATTGCATGATTTTACTCAATTACTCATAAGCCCATACTTAGCCCTAGTCTTTTATGATAAATCTATGATGTTTCATGATTATTATTTCAAGTATGTTAAAAACATATTTTATGATAATGATGATGTTATGGTAACGACAATGATTAAGCTATGATAAAAAGGGTGATGAAAACCCTAAGTGTTTATGATGATGATGTTAAGGTGGGAATTTCTACCTCACTATGATGAAAGAAAATTAAGATGGACTATTCTTATGATATGATGTTTCGTGAAAACTATGATCACTATTATGAATTATGAAATCATGATTTTAATGTAGTATGAACTATGTTTAAAATTATATATATATGTATATATAATCATGATTTAAAGTATTTAATGGGTTACTTAGCACGGAGAGGGATTTGGTAGATACCATAGTCCCATAACTATTTGCCACCATAGGAATGACGTTTATGTTTTTATGCTTTAAAGGTGTGGTAATGGATTCATATAGCTTTTTAATGCACACTCACCATGCTAGGATAGAACCTAAAGGGTGGGGGTCAAAATGATGGTTCTCACTGTGCTAGGATAGAACCTATAGGGTGAGAATAGAGTTTACCTTGGCAAAGAAGACTATTCTTAACTCGATGAGAGTGAACATTGGGAATCCATTAATACTTCACATGGTCTTATGTATGTTGGTTATGGTCTTTATAACGACCCCAAAATTTTTGAACTATGTAATGGTTGGTCAAGGTTAGTGTTGGATTTGTCATGGTTGAATTTTTGTAGCCACGTGTTGTATTTAAGTGGTCGGGTTTAAAGGGATTGTATTGGTGAAAGGTTTAAAGACCGTTTAGAAAGCACTGAGTTTGAAGAGTCATATCTCTTGGTACGGGATAAACTTTGTAGGCTATTATATATCAAATTGAAGCTCTTTGAGTTATCTTCATAACGCAACTAGTTTAACTTAATTCAGAGTTGAGATATAGAGGTTATGGCCCCTACAGTGAGCCTGCCCGTACTTGAAAGTATGATGGAAAAGGATTCGGGATGGAGTCCAAATGAGGGACCACGAATCATTTGGTGGTTTACGGTCTGTGGTGTACCCCGTGGGTTGATCCAGTGAGCTCTCTTGGAGGTGGGCTCAAGCCATGGACTAAGTGGAACTCCACGGACCACTTCACGGTTTGAGTGAGCCTTCACAGTCTGTGAGTGGTCCCGTGAAGTTATCCAGAGAGTTAGCCAAGGCTCGAGGCTGGACTCCGGACCAAGTGATGCTCCATGGACCAGTACACGGTCTGTGTGTAGATACACGGTATGTGAGGATCCTCGTGAGTTGGTCCGGAAAGTCCCCCGAGAGTTCAAGCCAAAGCCGAGACCAAGTGAGGTCTCATGGACGGCTTCACGGTCCGTGAGCCTCTGCACGACCCCTGAGCAGCTTCCATGATATATCTATGCTTTGGGAACGAGCCTTATGATGTTTTATTTTATGTTGAGACTTTATATTTAATTTATTAATGTATATCTTGAGGGTGAGCTATTGAGCTATGTTCTTTTCCCCATCAAGATCTATGATGTAGAGGAATGCTTTGGACTATGGATGGATTTATGTTCCCTTTGGGAACTATTACTTTTCTTTTAGATTATACACCTCTGTTTTCTTATTCTCTTATGAATGCTTATTTTATCTTATGAAAGCTTATGATATGAACATGAGGCTTAGATGGGATTCCTTCGAGGGTTACATTCTTCGTGTCAAAACTAGGCCCTATGTTTGAGTCATAAAAATATCATTTACGGTCCCTTTCTTTCTATGTATAATATGATATGAGATTTGATGGCACCTCTCGTATATTTTAGTTAAGGCATTGAGCACTCACAATATGTTGATGTTATATCCATTGATTCAATTATGAATATTGTTAATTTTGGCTTATGTTCCTTGTTTCATTGCATCCCGCATACATGGTACATTCAAATGTAATAACACATAATTTTTATCTACATGATCTCACCATTAAAGGACCGAAGATCACATTGTAACGATCAAATACTTTTTGAACTTCGTAGCTGTATATTAAGGTCTACTAGAACCTGTTGTGGTTTGCTAGTGACCGTCATGGGTCTTACTTACGTGGTCATGCCCAAAGAAATCGTGTTGATTAAGTTTGCTTGATGGTTTTTGGAAAGTACTGACATTGAATGGATAAATCTCTTGGTACAAGATGAATTGTGTGGATTATGACCTATCAAATGGAAGCTCTTTGAGTTAGCTTCACAATGCAATTCGTTTCACTCAAATCATAGTTTATGTGTGGAAGATATGGCCATTTCAGTGGGACTGTCTGTGGCCGAAAGTTTTCTGCTAAGGAAGGGCCATACGGATGGCCCATAGACCATGTGGGGGTTCACAACCTGTGAGCTTGTATGTGGGTTGATCCAAGAGTGGGCTAGGAGATGCACCAAGGCCCGAAACCAAGTAAGGCTCCATGGACCACCTCACGATCCGTGTGATGCCTCACGGTCCGTGAAGGTCTTCATGATGTGGTCCAGAGACTGTCTAGACCCTAGGGCCAGGACTCCGGGCCATGTGAGGCTGCATCGACTAGTGTACAGTCCATGTGTAGCTTCACGGACCGTGAGTCCTGTCGTGGGGTGATCCAGAATGTCTTCAAAGATTCCAAGCCAAGGCATAAACCAAGTTAAGCCACACGGTAGGGCTCACGGTCCGTCAACCACTACATGGACCTTATGGGTGCTTCCGTCAGCGACTAGTGTAGTTATCTACTCTATTTTTTTAATCGTTAATAGGTAATTTTAATTTCTCCTAGGGTCGTTTTAGCTTTTTTAAATTCTCCTAAAACCCTAAATTGAACCCTAATTCATTTTAATTCATTCAAGCTCTAAATTCATCTCCAAAATTCTCTCAATTTTCTCTCATCCACCATTGAATACCAAGCTTGAAATTGGGGGAAACTCAAGTCTTCGTCAGAATCTTCTCAATCTTCTTGTTAAATTCAAGGTATATGGGTTTTGATTTATGGTTTCCCTTTCAACCATGAAGACCCAAAATTCTTTTCTTAAATTTTGTTGAATTATGATTTTTCTTGAAATGGATCTTTTAAATTAAGAATGATTTAGTGAAATTAAAAATGAATTCTTCTGATTCAAGAAAGGTACAAGTATGCATGTCCCCTTATTCTTTAATTTATGCATGGGTAATGTTAAATTAACGTTTAATTGTTGATTTAATTTTGAATTTCTTATGGATTCTATTGATTTGGATTTTGATTATGAATCCTAGTACCAATTCTATTCTAATCATTTACCATGGAATTTACATGCACGAACATGGATTTCATGAAGGATATGATATGGGCTAAATCCAAATTATGTTTATGACTATGATTTTCAACAAGTACGAGTTATGACAAGAATGTGATCACATAATGTCTATGATATGTCTCTTTGAAAACCCATAGGTGTTTACACCAATATGATATGACAAGTATGGAGCTACTCCTGTGAATGATGTTTGACATGAAAGTGTATTTAGTTGTTAGCTCAATGAAGTATGATTTTGAAATGTTTTTGACGTTTTAGTCACGTATGCATGAATTCAAAGTAAGTGATTTGGTCTTTAAGCCTAAATATACATGATAATGATTTCAATTGTTTTCGTTCCAATTTAAAGGCATGTATATATATACGTATTCTTGTGGGATAACGACTTAGCACCGAGTAGGATAGGAGTAGTAAGTGGGCTATCCCCAAGGGTCCCACTCCTTTCCCTCAACTATGTGCCAATATAGGTTAAGCAACAAAAATGGGTGGCCCATAAGGTATGCAATGATATGATATGATATGTTATGTAAATCCTTCCTAAATGACCTGGTCGTAAGAAAGGTGGCCATCACACCAAAATGACTGGGTCGTACGGTGTGGTATAGCTTACTTTTGTCAAGTAATCTTCTCTCATCCGATGATAGGCCTCATCGGGCAAGTTCATGTTGTAGTTCACATGAGTTTGCATATCTGTTATGGTCACATCCCTTATACTACAAGAATTATGGCATTTCATGCATTGTGGATTTTTTGGCATATTGATATACTATCCTTTCCTATATTCTCCTTTTATGTAGGTGCCCTTGTCATCTAGTTTAGTTGTAGGCTCATGTTCATATACATTGCATGCTCACATATTTAGTGCATTAATATGTGCTAACCCATACTCTTTGTCTACATGCTCTAACCTTGCAGGGCCCAAAGGTGACTTTTATTCCCCCTAGACGGCTGATCGAGATTCTTGAGGATATTACTTGTGGTGAGCTCTATACTCCAAGGGAAACACCCATTTTCATATACCTTTGTCTTTACTTTATGTGCTTTACTTCATGACTTGAAGGTGAGCCTGGAATATGTCGAGGCCCCGTCTTATCTTCTGTAGAGGCATTGTTTGACATATCGAACTCTATTGTACGTTATGATATGTGACACTTGTAATGATGTGGTTATCCATGTTAAGTGATGGTGTCTTATGTTATGCTTTCATTTCTGCTTATGCTATTATGATATGATTGGATTGGGAATGTGATTATGTGGAAAGTCCCTAGCCTTGCCTTCCCCCAAAGCTTGAGTCATACTTACCAACCTCTTAGAACGTAATTGCTATATGCTATGTGATTCATGCTTATCCCATTCCTCGACAACATCCCCATAGTTTGAGTCCAAAGCCCTGGAATCCCCTAGACTTATGTGTTATTTGTTTAATATACGCGCTTCCAAACCAATGATGTGTGTGATGATGCTAGGATAGCTTGATCAAGGACTTTTGGGTTCTCTTTCACCATGTCACATCTAGGCCTACCTTTGAGTCATGACAAGGATGGTATCAGAGCCCTAGGTTTGCAAATGATCCTTGGAGTCCAATATTCCGCATCAATTAGAGTCTTGCTCATGGGTATGATGCGCGCCATACCTATGAGTGAGAGGCTATGACGATGTTTTAGGAATTTTCTCACTTCATTTTCCCTTATGTCTGTTGTGATCTATTATGAAAGATTTCTTAAAATAGGGTTTTCCTGTTGCTCTTTCAGAAGATACCTTCCAGAATAGCTCCCATTCACAGACAGGCTCCTTTATATGAGGAACAATTCCCTCGTGAGCATGTGGAGAAACAAGTGACCCACGCTGAATTTAGGAATGTGGTGTTTATGTTTGCTCAAGTAGTAGTTAACCAAGCTTGGCTAATAAAACCCACGAATGATGGCATTCCAGCTTCTAGGGTGAGGGACTTCACCTGGATGAATCCTCCGGAGATCTTTGGTTTGAAGTTTGATGAGGATGCCAAAGAGTTCATTGATGAGCTCACAAAGGTGTTGACTATTATGGGTATCAGTTCTAAGGAGAGGGCCAAGTTAGCTGCGTATCAGTTGAAGGATGTGGCTCAAGTATGGTACAATCAGTGGTTAGGGGAAAGGACTGAACATGTTAAGGTTGGTTGAGAAGAGTTCAAGACAACTTTTCTGGACAATTTCTTCCCTCTTGAACTTCGGAAAGACAAGATCATTGAGTTAATTAATCATTAAAAAAGGTTGCATGATTGAGAAGGACTAATCCCTCAAATTGACTAAGCTTTCAAAGTATGCTTTTTTGCTAGTACTTGATCCGTGTGAGCGAATACACAAGTTCAATTTGGGTGCGTCTGTCTTAGTGGTGAAGGAATGTCGAACCGCTATGCTCATTAGTGACATGGATATTTCCCAGCTCATGACCTATGCTGAATAGATCGAGGGTAAGAAACTCAAGGAACGAACGGTGAACTACTCTATGAGAGCTCGGTATGATGGTGGGTTCTCCAACTCTATGGTTGGTGGCGGATTTGATATATTCCAACAAGGCCAAGGTTCGAATGTGAGGTTCCCTAACCCAAGGGTGCCTTCTCCTATATTACAAGTTGGGGGTAGTACACGAATTCCCCATTGTGACCAGTGTGGGATGAACCATATGGGTTATTGTAGGAGAATTTGGGTGCTTACTTTGGGTGTGGAGGTTTGGACCACAAGATTTTTTATTGTCCAAGGGGTAAAAGGAAAGATCCAGCGGTGCCCAGTGGTCAAGCGCAGCCAAAGACTCAGATTGTTGGTTCTAACAAAAACAATAAGTTCTATGCTCTTCATGCCTGACATGGGGTAGAGGAAGATCCACACGTCGTGACTAGTATGTTGAGAGTCATTAATTTTGATGCTTATGCTTTACTTGATATCGGTGCAAATTTATCTTTTGTGAATCCTCAGTTCACTGTTAAAATTTATTTAAGCCCTGAAAGACTAAGGGAACCTTATTTTGTGTATACCCCCATGGGTGAGTGTATTATTGCCCAGAAAGTGTATCGGGGTTGTCCTGTTTCTGTGTTGCATAATGTTTTCCTCGATGATCTTGTAGAGCTTGAGATGTATGAATTTGATATTATTATTTGGATTGATTAGTTGCATGCCTTATATGCCTCAATTGATTGTAGGACTATGAAAGTTAAGTTGCAAGTTCCTAATAAGCCCGTGTTGGAATGGAAGGGTAGTGATTTCGTGGCTAAGGGTCAGTTTGTTTCCTACCTCAAGGCCCGAAGGATGATATGTATGGGTTGTATCTATCATATTATAAGGGATAGAGACGTGAAGGGTGAGTCACCGACGCTTGAATCGGATCCGTTGGTTAATGAATTCCTGATGTGTTTTCCTGAAGATTTACCCGGCATCCCTCCCCATAGAGAAGTGGATTTTGGTATAGATCTCCTTTCAGATACTCAACCTATTTCCATTCCTTCTTATAGTATGGCTCCGGCCGAACTAAAATAGTTGAAGGATCAGTTGAAGGACTTGTTGGAGAAGGGTTACATTAGACCAAGTATTTCACCTTCAGGTGCTCCCCTATTGTTTGTGAGGAGGAAGGATAGGTCACTCAAAATGTGTACATTATCGACAGTTGAATAAGGTGATAGTCAAGAACAGGTACCCGTTGCCCTGAATCAATGATTTGTTTTATCAACTTGAAGGAGCTACTCATTTCTCTAAAATAAACCTTCATTTGGGTTACCATCAGTTGAAGGTAAGGAAGTGTGACATTACCATGATGGCCTTTCGAACCCATTATGGGCATTTAAAATTTGTGGTGATGTCGTTTGGTTTGACCAATGCTCCGACAGTGTTTATGGATCTCATGAATCAGGTGTTCAAACCATTCCTTGATAATTTTATGGTGGTCTTTATAAATGACATCCTAATTTACTCCCGGAGCGAGCGAGAGAATAGGAATCACTTGAGGTTGGTGCTTCAAACCTTAAGGGAGAAATAGTTGTTCGCCAAATTTAGCAAGTGTCAATTTTGGTTGGAAGAAGTTATGTTCCTTAGTTATGTGGTGTCACGCGATCGTATTAAGGTTGATCCTAAGAAGATCGAAGCGATGAAAGATTTGCCTAGACCATTGACTCCTTTGGATATTCGAAGTTTCCTTGGATTGGTTGGCTACTATCGAAGATTTGTCGAAGGGTTTTCTTCCATAGTGTCCTAGTTGACCAAATTGGCCCAGAAGAAGGTAAAATTCGTGTAGTCAAGTGAGAGTGAAAAGTGTTTTTAAACTTTGAAGGATTGGCTCACATCGGCTCTTATTTTGACCTTGCCCAATAGGTTAGATGGATTTGTGGTGCATTGTGATGCTTCACAGATAACGTTCGGGTGCGTACTTATGCAACATGGTAAGGTGATAGCTTAGGCGTCAAGGCAATCGAAGGTGTATGAGCAAAATTATTCGACCCATGATCTTGAATTGGCGGCGATGATGTTTGCTCTAAGAATTTGGAGACATTATCTTTATAGGGTTTATGTGGACGTTTTCACTAATCACAAGAGTTTGCAATATGTGTTCACCCAAAAGGATCTTAACTTAAGACAAAGGATATGGTTTGAACTTCTCAAGGATTATGACATGAGTGTTCTTTATCATCACGGAAAGGAGAATGTTGTGGAGGATACCCTTAGTAGGCTATCTATGGGAAGCGTTTCACATATGGATGAGGGGAAGAAGGAGATAGTGAAGGATGTGCACTGGTTGGCTAGATTGGTTGTTAGATTGGCCGACTCAGAAAATAATGATATTTTTATTCAAGGCGGATCCGAGTCATCAGTGGTGATGGATGTTAACGCAAGGCAAGACTTAGATTCTTCCTTGGTGGAGTTAAAGTAATTGGTTGCCAAAGGAAAGATTGAGGTTTTCTCCCAAGAGGGAGATGGTGTGCTAAAGTACCAAAGTCGATTGTGTATTCCCGATGTTGATGGCCTAAAGGAAACTATTATGAGTGAAGCTCATAATTCCTAATATTCTATTTATCCGGGATCCACTAAGATGCATCGAGTCTTGAGGGAGTTTTATTGGTGGCATAGCATGAAAAAAGATAAAGCCAATTTTGTGTCGGAATGTCCAAATTATCAACAAGTGAAGGTGTAACACAAAAGGCCTGGTGGCCTAACCCATGATATTGAGATTCCTACTTGGAAGTGGGAGGATGTGAATATGGACTTCATAGTTGGGTGGCCTCGTACTCGTAAACAATTTGACATTATATAGGTTGTTGTGGAACGAATGACTAAGTCAGCTCATTTCTTACTTGTCAAGACTACTTATAGTGCTGAGGATTATGCTAAATTGTACATTAGGGAATTGGTGAGGTTTCATGGCGTACTGAAGTCCAACAAATCAAATCATGGCACTCAATTTACTTCTCACTTTTGGAGTTCATTTCAAAAAGAGCTTCGTACAAAGATCAAATTGAGTACCGCCTTCCATCCCCAAACCAATGGACAAGTCGAGAGGACAATTCAAACCTTGGAGGACATGTTAAGTGCTTGTGTGTTGGATATCAAGGGAAATTTGGATGATCATCTACCGCTCAGCGAGTTTTCTTATAATAATAGTATCCGTTCTAGCATTGGTATGGCTCTGTTCGAAGCTTTGTATGGTAGAAGGTGTAGATCCTTGGTGGGTTGGTTTAAGATAGGTGAGGTGGCATTGTTAGGCCCGGACTTGGTTGGTGAGGCCTTAAAAAAAGTGAAGTTGATTAGGGAGAGATTGAGGACGGCTCAAAGTAGCCAAAAGTCCTATTCGGATGCTAGAAATAGGGATCTCGAATTTCAGGTAGATGATTGGGTTTATGTGAAGGTATCTCCTATGAAAGGCTTTATGCACTTTGGAAAAAAGGGAAAGTTGACAACTTGGTACGTCGAGCCATATGACGTTATTGAGTGGGTTGGTAATGTGTCTTATAGGTTGGATTTTCCTTCGGAGATGAGCCTTATTCAACTGGTGTTCCAACTTTTTATGTTAAGGAAGTTAGTTGGTGACCCTATGGAAATTACACCTTTGGATGGTGTGATGGTTCAGGAGAATTTGACTTATGAGGAGGTACCGGTTGAAATTTTTTATAGGAAAGTGAAGCGGATTCACAACAAGGAGGTGGCTTCAGTTAAGGTGCTTTGGAACAACAAACATATGGAGAGTGCTACAGAGGAAGCGGAGTTGGACATGATGGAGCAATACCCCTATCTTTTCCAATCTACTCAAACCTAAGGTAATAGGTTCTATCCTTTCGAATGGTCCTAATTTTTTAATTCTTGAGTTTCATGACATTACATGCATACATGAGCATAAAAGTAATTTAAATGATATTTTGACTTGAAGTTTTTCAAATGGCTTTGAAATGATACATGTTTCGCTATAAGTTATATGAAAATGTTTCTTTCTTTATTGACTTCTGTAAGTCGAGGTCTAGCTCATTCGAGGACGAATGTTCCCATGGTGGAGATGATGTAATGACCAAATTTTTTTTGAACATCATAGCGGTTGATTAAGGTCTAATAGAACATATTATTGTTGGCTAGTGACTGTTATGGGTCTTACTTACACGGTCATGCCCAAAGAAATAGCGTTGGTTAAGTTTGCTTGACGTTTTATGGGGAATACTGACTTTGAAATACTAAATCTCTTCGTACGAGATGAATTTTGTGGACTAAGACATATCAAAACGAAGCTCTTTGAGTTATCTTTGCAACGCAATTGGTTTCACTCAAATTGGAGTACGTATGTGGATGTATGGCCATTTCGGTGGGACTGTCTGTGGCTGAAATATTTCTGGAAAGAGAGGGCCAAAGTTGGCTACGGCAGGGCCATATGGATGGCCCATGTACTGTGTGGGGGTTCACGACCCATGAGCCTGTCCGTGGGGTGATCCAGAGAGAGGGCTAGGAGATGGAAAAAGGCTTTGTAACAACCCAAAAATTTTCAGAAGCTCCTTATGGTTGGTCTTATATGATGTTATACTGGTCATGGTTGAGTTTTGGTAGCCATGGGTTGAGTTTATGTGGACGAACGCAAAACGGATCATTTGGTGGCCTAGAAAGCCCGTCTGGACAGTAGATTTTGAGCTAGCATAACTTTTGATGCGGGTTGAACCATGTGGGCCGTTATATATCCAATGGAATCTCCTTGGGTTAGCTTCGCAACACAACTGGTTTCACTCGATTCGGAGTCCGTATGAGGATGTTATGGCCATAATAGTGGGACTGCCTGACATCCGGAAGACATTGGAGATAGACCCTGAAAATGGCCCAAGGCAAGGACCAAGGAACGTGGCCCTTATTACGGTCCGAGCCATGGTCCAGTGAGTTGGGGGTTTCAAGGAACCACCAAAAAACACAAGTTATGACCCATGGACTACCCTACGGTCCGTGAACTTTGAAACGGGCCGTCAAATGGTCCATTGAGTGGGGAATACCCTCGGACTGAACTGGGGGTTGATTCTTGGGCCAAGTGTGGCTCCACGGACCAGTACACTGTCCGTGTGAACCCACACTATCCGTGAATCCCCTCGTCAAGTAGTACAGAAAGTCCTCCGAGAGTTCTTGATGAAAATTTGGCTAAGGTAGGTTTGCTGGCGCTTTGAACGGACCGTGAGTCAAGTTCACGGGCACTGTAGCACCTCCATTTGACTCTGCTTGGAAATTAAAAGTCCTTTTCATTAATGGTAATTTCGTGATTAAATAAACCCCTAAGCCCCTTTTAGGAATCCCAAGGTCTCCTAAGCCCCTAAATCAAGACCCAAACCTTTATTCATCTATTCTAAGCCTCCTCCAAACACTTTGAGAATTCTAAAATCCTCTTGACCTCCATTGAAGAAATCTTGAAGAAATTAGGGAACACGACCTTAACTAAGTTTGACTTTGCAATTCCTTTGGTGAAATTAAGGTATGTGGGATTTGATTCAAGGATCTTCTTTCATCCTTGAAGACCCAAGAACCCTAGCCCTTTAAATTTCTATTTTAAAGCTTTCAATTAAGTTATGGGTTCTTCAAATATTGATGTAGTTTAGAGTTAGGAATTGTGTGCTGTAGTTTTTAGGTGATTGAAACATGATTTTAAGCTTGAAATTATGAATGTTCATGGCAACCCTTGATTAATAAATTGCATGTCCCTTTAATGATTCAATTAAGCATGGGTAACTTGAATTATACCTTATTTATGGATTTTTACATGATTTATGTTGATTTACCTTTCAAATTGTGAATTTAAGCTTAAATCCCATTACCCATGTTCTTGATCCTCATTCATGGCATATGTATGGTTATTGTTCTATTGAAACTCTTGATAAAACTCATATTTTGAATGTAATGTTAGGACTTGTGATCACATAGTCTCCTTGCCATGGCTCTTTCAGCATATTGGGTGTTTGCACCATATTGACATGTTTTGAATGCTTGACATAATAAGCTAAGTAGATGAGCTACACTTATTACATTGTCATGGAATGATCATGAAATGTTTTGCAAACTCTTGATGGACCTTGGCCTAAGCATGAACATGAATTGAACTATGGTTTGATTTGGCTAATGAGGCATGTTTTTTTGAAACGAATGTAAGTCTTTCTATTTTGAAGTTGCATGTACCTATGCGTCTTCCCGTGCGATGAGACTTAGTACTGAGGGATTGGAGGCGGGTGGACTATCTCCACAGGTTCCATACTCTTTCCCATCAAACCATGTGCCACCATGGGGTAATTCCCTAGATAGGAAACTCCGTTATGTTTCCCCTTGTCTCAAGGGAGATTAGGGTACTACTTGGAAAGTAGTCCGTATCTGGGTAGTGGTTCTCTCGGGTCATTTCCATATTATCGGTTGGGGCCACATCCCCGATTTATATATTTATCATAGGATTGTATCTCATGCATCATGGCATAACATCTTGTTATATTTTTCTTTGGCTACGTGCACTTCTTCGTATCACTTGTCCCCTTTTCATGTTACTTGGTCATGCTATATTGTCATATGTATTGCATGCCAGCATACTTAATGCTTAATTATGCTAACCCATATTCTTTTTCTACTTGTTCTAACCATGTAAGGACCGGAGATGATATCTACATTCTACTGGACGACGCTTGATTACTAGTTGAAGACTTGCTAGTGGTGAGCCCTTTTCTTCAAGGGAAATAGCCATCATCTACTCTAGCTTTTATGTTATATTTTTTACTTCCTTATGTCTTGAGGGTGAGCTACACACTTGTCGAGGCCCCGCTCATCTATGTAGAGGCATTGTTGGACCATTCTAGATTCTTACACGATCGACTTATATGTTGAACATTTGGTTATGTAAAACTATGCTTATTTATCTTTGATTATGATAATACTCTCTTATTATGTTCATGAAATGGATGTTGGGATTCTTAATTGACTATGTGCCTATGTGGAATGTCCCATAATCACAGTGTACCCCCATAGTGGAATCCTATTGTTCCTTACCCTTCGAGATTGTTTCTATGTGCTATGTGTATGCTTGACCCATTCCCGATATTGTCCCCATAGATTGAGTCCCAAGTCCCCAATTCCTTAGAACTTATATGTTATGTGTTTATTTTCCACGCTTCCGAACTG
>JBCEWC010010237.1:0-17869 GCA_038996855.1 Solanum aculeatissimum | reverse complement strand
TAATGTTAGACAACATTCATAGAGTTGATCCTTTATAACTTTGAAAGCTTGCATTCAGGAGAAAAGCCTTGAGAGAACCTTTTAGCATCTACCCAGTAATTGTAGATCATGTATTTCTGCTCAACACATCAGCCTATTTCTGCCATTAGAGTTTAATTCTCGAGTTTGCCATGCCTGATCATTGTTTATTGAGTATTGAAATTCCTGTAAGAAGCTGTAAATGGAGCCATGGATCAATCTATCTGCACCCGCGCTCCTTCTGTTCCCCAGTCATCAGCATTCCATAGCTGCGCGCACTCTCATTGCTTGATTCTTTGGGAATGCAACACCAATTGCTTCGCGGTTGTTGAATACTCTTATTGGGATATTTTTCACCAAAACTCTGGACAACTAGAAAAAAATCCCCAAAATGTCAGACGTATTTTGTTTAGACTTGGATTAAAGTAAGTTTAATTAGATGATATGTTGAGAGTTCCAAACGATAGAGTAGGTGTGGAATGATGAGATGGGATGAACCAGGGGCGAAACTGTTGCTCTTTGTTGCCTTTTCCTTGAGACTAAAACGCTGGTGCGAACCGAGTAAAGTTGGCCTGATGATTTCCCAGAAACTCGAAATCAATTTCATCGTGTGCCCTGCTCCTTTGACAAGATAACTGCAAATTGCACAAAAAGCACTTCAGTGGACATGTTTTTTTTGTTGATTAGTTATAGCAAGAGGAATAAACTGTGTTACTTATGTAGAAGGTTGTGTCAGTGCCAGCAGGTACTAGTTTTGAGCTGCATATCAAACCTTCCGAATAAATATTCATTCTTGGACTGAAATCCGGAACCTGAAATTTTGTCAAGGGACAAGGTGAGAAGGCGGCCACCATCTCATAACGTGACCATTGCATCTTGGTAGAGATTTATCAGAGAGCTGCATCAACATTATTATAGAAAATCTTGAGGAAGCAAAGGATATGTACCAGTTCTTTAAAATACTTATTGCATATGTGCAAGAAAGCTTAGAGACCAAGCTGCCCATTCTATACTTAAAGCTGAAAATCCTGGTTTAAAATATGTGACTGAAGTTCAGTGTTGGTGTTGAACTTTGATGGTTCTGTGTTTTTAAAGTGTGGACAAAGGCTCTTGTCAACATGTGAAGAATGAAATTATGCATCTTGTGTGTGTTCTATATTACAGAGTGGCTTGGTGAATGGTGCTAAAAATATATCTTTATTTATGTTACTCATTAGGAGAATAAAATAGGATATTAATTCTCTCATCTCCTTCATCCTCCATTAGCGACTTTGGATTCTCCATTGATAATCTTTCATCTTTGTAGAAGGCAAGATGATTGATCAAGATTTTTATTGAAAAAAGGAGATTGATAAGGTGAAGAAGATTTTGACTACAAAATTGGATCCAATTGACCGCGAAAACTCATTGAAATACATGGCCAGTTTTCTTTTGTTTTGAACACCAAAAATTGAAAGTTTTATTTCAAATTCAAGGTGTTTTGGATATAACAATTCAAACTTTTATTCTGAATACATTTTGATATTGATACAACAATTGAAGAATCAAAATTTGTGTATTTATCTGTTTCAAACTTTTATGCTTACCTGTTTGTATGGTTTTCGATACATAATTATATGCTTATCTGTCTCAAATATATATTTGCACCTAAAATACAATTTAGATGATGGATACAAATCATATTTTCAATCTAAAACAGTTTGTAATTTGTTTGAGATACATACAATTAAGTTTTGAAATACAATTTTTACTTTGTAATTTGTTCGGGATGTAAACTATGAATGGTTGAATATACATATATATATTTTATATGTTATATATTTGAAATACAAAATAATTTTGGATACAATTAGATAATGTTCTATAAATTCGACATTGATTATAATATATTTTTGGAATACAAAATAAATAATGAATACCTTTTTTTTTCTCGTGGAATACAATGTGTTTGTATTGCAATTTTTTTGGAATCTTGCTATTATTCTAAATTTGTATGTTTTGATGAATGGAATATAATTTTTTTTGGAATACAATTTAGTTATAGGTAGCATTACTTTGCTGATCATGCTAAAATCCAATAAAATTGCAAATGATATATGACGAAAGTTTGATTTTCTGAATCAGTGGGATGTGATGTAAATTGATCGGGGATTTTTTGGATTTTTGAAAAAAAAAGGTAAAGCTTGAAGAGAGAGGGGGAATATAAATTTTAATGAAACATGGAGGGGATGGAAATTAAGGGTATGCATCGATCGGTTCAGTTTGGTTTTAAATATTATTGGTTCGGTTTATCGATTTTCGATTTTTAAATATGCTAAATCAATAAAATAATTTTTATCGATTTTCGGTTTATCAGCTCTAAGTCCTTAACAGTTCGGTTTTCAGTTTACCCGATAAGAATGATAATGAGAATTTACATTAATAAAAGTAGGTAGAGTACGAGACAATAAAGATTAAAGACTAAATATTAAAAGGGGTAACTAATTACTTAAGTACGGTAAAGATTAAAATAGGTAAAGTACTAGTATAGTGTCCTATTACTATTAAATTACTAATATTTAATATTTACAGAGGGGTAAAATAGTAAATTATTATAATCTTATTGGGTTATCAGTTTACCCAATAACCCAATAGTAAAAATCGATATCGAACCGATAATTCAATAATTTTTTTTCAAAATCATTAAAAACCCGATAACTTAATAACCCAACAACAATAAACCAATAACGTTTTTATTGGTTCGGTTCAGATTTTGCACACCCCGTGAAATCGAGAAGAGAGAGAATGTGGGTATCAATTTTTTCATTTTTCCTTTTTTTATTTTTATTTTTTATAAATTTTAGCTAAAAACGTGAGTATCAGTTGAGAAAAATTAGGAACTAGATTAGCATACCTTTAATTTTCTAAGTGAGTATAATATATTTATTTTTAGTAATATTTTTAAACTGTAGTTATTTTCAATAAATAAATTAGGAATTTTAACTAGTTTCATAATTTTTCCTATATGATTTTAATATATAATGAAGATTTTAAGTTTAATTTATTTTAAGACAATTATAATTTATCTTTATTATATGCATAATTCATTTTTAATACACAATGGAGTTTTTTTTTCAATCAAAACAAATACAATATATTTTAATACATTTATAATACATATATATTACATATAATTCACTTTTAATACATAGTCTAATTGTTATAGATGATAATTTTTTAAATATGATATATATAAGTAATAAATAAAACAAATATATTTTAAAACAATAAATATTTTATAAAAAAACTAAAAATGTAATTATCCTTTGAAAAATTTAGGCTAAGTTCATAAATGATCCTTATGAGGGGCTAATCTTGGTATTTTGTTTCTGTAAAAAAAAAAGACTTACAAAAATATCTATTATTTATTTAATGAAAGTTCTCTGGACAAAATTATCTTCCAGCTAACAAATTAAAAGAAGCTTAATATTATATCATTATTATGTCTTTAATAAATAAATGAAACTAAAAAAGATTACATTTTTCTTCCCTTTATGTTTTTCTTTTTAATTTTTAACTTTTTTTCTCTTTTATGTCTCTTCCTTTTCTTTTTCTCTTTTTCGTTTTTTCTTTCTTTCTTTCTCTTTTTGTTCTTTTTAATTAAATATTTTTCCTTTCTTTTAGTTATATTTATTTTTTATTACGTATAAAAGCTAAAAAATTCCTATTTTATACACGTAGTTCTTTTAAATAAAATTTACCTCTAGATTGAAGTGTAAAGATTCAAAATAATTTTGTTTTTAAAAAAAAACTATACAAAATGAACTTATTATTTATCAAAAATGGATTCAGTCCAAACTATTTACCCGCTTATCTCACTCTCTCCTTTTTTATTTTGCGTATGACTTCAGTATGACATTAACATCACTATTCTGTGATACCATAGTAGTGTCATATAGGATTGAACTTAATCTTCTGTGATACTCTATTAGTATATTAATATCCTATCAATATCATATAGGGTTGAACTCTTTGTTAAAGAAATAAATAAGAAATAATTATGAAAAAATTATTAAAGTCCCAATTGCATTTATTAAAGTCACCTTGCTTAATGAATTCCTTATCTTTCCAGTCCTACTCCATCCCCTTTTCCTCTATGAAGTACATAATACTCTGTTTTGGTCCAGTTGTCAAATCAAAAACTCAAGTTTTCATCTTTGATCTGCCACAAAATATCATGCTCCACCTCATCTCTAATTATCACCATCTTCTTCCAAACTAATGAACCTCCTTTGGCTTTAGCAATACAAAGGTGATCTTTCTTACAATATTTGTTCTTCATGAAGTTGCTCCATACTGAGTTCACAAATGATCTAAAATTCCATCATAATTTAGCAAAGAGAGCCTTAGAAATGCTCTTCAATGATGTAAATCCGAAACCTTTCTCTTTCAGTGAAAGACATAGATCCTCCCAGTTGACCCAATGCTTACCTTTCTCACCTCCCAGCTTACTCCAAAAGAATAAGGAGAAAATCCTCTGCATTTGCTCTATCACTTTCTAAGGAGACTCCATAACAGACAAAAGATAGATCAACATTGATCATAAAACATAATTGATTAGGATATATTTTTTACCATAAGATAGGAATTTATTATGCCAACTTCTGACTCTTTTTGATATCTTCCTCAACTATTCCTCATAGTGAGCTGCCTTCCTTTTGCCATACCCAACTGGGCATCCCAAATACATGAAAGGAAAATTGCCCATATTTATTCTGTACTTATTGATCAACTGTCCTGAAACTCTTTTATACTCACTAAGCACCTTCATAATCTTGATCATTGAGTGTTTATTTTCGGATCCAAAAATAATTGTGTCATCTACATAGGACAAATAATTTATCTTTGGACTCCACTTTGATATTCGATATTTAATAAAATCTTTTTCATGAAATAAGCCATTTAGTTTGCTTGACAACACCTCTGTAGTAATGATGAACAAAATGGGAGATAACGGATTCCCTTACCATCCCATTTACTAGGACTGAATGCCAGTTGTTACTAATAATCCTCCATAACATATATATTATCATTTCAACAAATCCAAATTTCCTCAACACTTTAGTAATGAAAATTCAAGAAACTCTGTCATACGCCTTTGCCATATTCAGTTTGACCACTACATTATGATTCTTACTCCCTAGATTGATATCCCTAATAATCTCTTGAGTTAACAAGACAATTTTAGATATATTTTTTCCTTTAATAAAACCTCTCTAATTAGGGGAGATAATCTTTGGAATGACCTCAGACATTCTTTCAAGTAGCATCCTGGACAAGATCTTATTAGAGAAGTTGCTTAGGCTAATACACCTCAGATCCACAAGCTGCTTTATGTTCTCTTTTTTAGGGATAAGAACCAAGAATCAAGTTTGTATGAGTAACAAATCTTGATATCTAATAGTGACAAAAAAAGCCTTCATCATTTGAATCACATCTTCTCCTATAATATTCCAACAATGCTGAAAAAATAGTCCCGAGAAGCCATCTTCCCTCCAGTACTTTCTCTATTAAGTTGAAACACTATTTTTTTCACCTCATTTGAGCTAGGAAGTCTGACCATTTCTTTATTTTCCTCCTCTGTGATCATCTGTGGTACAACATCCAACAACCTGTAATCATTATCACTGTTTGCTTCCTTGAATTGCTTCTCAAAAAACATAACAACTTCTGCCTCGATATTTTCTCCTATAGAAATCAAATCCTATGTTTTCTTTCTCATTTTTTGTCCCTTTTTTCTTACATTCTTGTCTTTTTTCATCTTTTTTTGGGACAATACTTTTCACCATTTTCACTAAGTCAAACTTATGAAAAACACGATAATTTGTATATATATAAAGACAAGAACATAGAAGTAAAGAAAAGAAAAAGAAATAAATTTTAAAAAGAAAAAAAATAGTAAATAAAAGAAAAATAAAAAAAGAGAAAGAAAAATAGAAATTAAAAAAATGAAAAAGATTTTTTTCTTAAAAAAAGCAAAAAAACGAAAAAGAAAAAAATGACCAAAAAAAAACAAAAGAGAAGAGAAGAGGAAAAAATAAATAAATAAAAAGTTGAGAGGCAATTGAGTATGGAAAATTGTTAAAATATTTAATGTGTAGAGGGGTAAAAATATACTTTGACTATGGAAGAAGATACATTTCTGTAAGACTTCTCTTATGGGGAACAAGAAATCAAGATCATTACATTTGGGGGACATCTTGTATAGTTTTTTAGATTTTGGGCAAACCTTGTGTAATTTTCTGCAAAAATATTACTTGGGCGAGTACCTTTTTAAAAAGAATTACTGATTTTAGTAATATTTTTTATTTATTATTATTTATAGTAATATTATGATAAATCTACACTTCTATTAAAATTGAATTATGCAAGAAATATAAATATATTATAAGTGTTTAAACATATATTGTGCTTGTTTGGTAAGAAATTGAGACAATATGTATTAAAATGTGTGATAAATGTATTACTCATCAATAAAACTTGTATTATATATATTTATATATATATATATATATATATTATAAGTAGTTCTCTTTAATATGTATTAAAATAATATTATAAATGTATTATAAGTTGTCACGACTCAAAATCAGATCGCAACTAAAGAAGATAAAGTAAAACCAAAAGCAATCACCACATTTAAGACGAAATCCCAAAACCTGAAGTCATGAGTACAAGAGCATCTAAAGTAGTACAAATGAGTAAATACAATAGTCTCAAAAGAAAATACAATGCTGCCTGATAATGTCAAATACAAAGTCTAAGCTAGAAAATAAGAAAGTAAGTCTCAAAATATCCACGACAACTTGAAATATGAGCCTCACCGCTAAATGAAGAGTAGATGGAAGAAGACTTTGGCAGAATGATATCAACTACCCCATAGGGGTCCCTGTGCTCGATCTACAGGGAGAAAACAAAATAGGGGTGAGTACACCAAAATATACCCAGTAGGTTCAACCGACTGGGTAGAAAAAATTGAAATAAGCATGTAATAACGAAGAATCCTAGTGCCTGCAACAAAGGGGTTAGTATACAATATAAATATATATAAGAGTATAACAATAGGACAATATCATTCAATGGTGCAACATATATAATGCATGAATGTAAAGTAAGGGGGCCTCGTCGGACGATATGCTGAAATCTCTCAACCTTGTCACCTCAGCGTGATCAAGGGATATCATCTTAACCTTGCCACCTCAACATGATCAAGGGGTGTCATAATATCTCTACCTTTCCACCTCAATGTGGTCAAGGGGTGTTACAATATCTCTACCTTGCCATCTTAGCATGGTTAAGGGGTGTCACAATATTTCTACTTTGCCATCTCAGTGTGGTCAAGGAACATAAAAAGTGGTACAATCCCACCCTAACTACCTTAGCGTAGGCACAGAGGTTTTATAAAGAGTGGTATAGTATCTCAACCTTGCTACCTCAGTGTAGTCAAGGGGTGGTACGAATGTACGTGATGTAAATGCATGACAATGCCACAAGTCAATATGTATAATAATAATATAATAAGATAATTAATAAATAACCCTCATAGAATTAGATGGGGAGAGGGGTATGCCAAAAGTCTCAACTAGTACCACAAGTCATCAACATGTCTCAAATTTTGCACAATTTCCCAATTACTGAAATATACCGATTACACCAAACTCACAAGTCCTAAAATATACATAAAGGTCCATAACGTCTCAGAATCTCAGCCTTGCCACCTCAGCGTGGTCAAGGAGTAATATAAATACTATGTGAGATGAATATATATCAACGTCACAAATCAAGGTATATAATAACTTTATGACAAGAATACTGATACATAATTATCCTACAGGCATGTAGAATAACAACAAGTGCCTCAGCTAGTACGACTAACCATTACCAAGTCTCAAATCACAACAATTATGTTAATAGTCAAGTGTGCCAATAATACTAGACCTCAATCATCCCAAAATATGCACATGAATCCCAAAAGTATCTCAAGGCGTTACATGCCTTATACATGCATGTCTCAAGTATCACAATGTGTCAGGTGGTACAGATGCAATATGAGGTGTGTGCATGCCAAAGCCACAATTCTAGTATATATAACATCAATATAAATGATAATGGATGTATGCAATAGCCATAACATCAAAAGGGATATGTCAAGTACAACAACTAGTACAACAAAGGCCATCAATAAGTCTTATATCACCATTCTCTCATCATTAATCACATGCTCATGAAACCTGACTTGCAATCCTAACATATACTCATAAATCTTGAATATATCTCAAATAAAGTGTAATTACCAAAAAAACTCTCAAATGATATCACAAGTATCAAATTATCTCAGTAATAACCAATATTTTTCAAAATTTTATCTTAATTTATCAATATGATCACAATCTACTCAAATTTAGGCATAACTAGTATCACAATTCTATCATATCGATCCAATTACTCATGAACTAGTCTAAATCTTAAAATTACCACATGGACATATCAAATAACTCAAGTTCAGTCCCAAAAAGATTAGTCGATTCCTACTTCGATGTTGAAACCACACTCGGACAAGCTTTCTGTCACACCTCAAATTTACACCTTGGATGTGGCCGGCACCCAAAACTATTTCTGGTCCCAAGCGAACCACTAGTTCTGACTACTTTACACAGCGGAAGACTTAAATATGAAATGATTGACTTAGATATAATGTGCTAAAGGTCCACATATGGTGCCATTTTTATGGTAGCTTGGAAACTGGTGTTATTTGTATGCTAGCTTGGAAACTAATATTATAGAAAAACTCAATTACCAGTAAATAATCGTCCCAATTACCTTTAAAGTCTATAACACATGCCGTCAACATATCCTCAAGAGTCTGTATAGTCCACTCTGCCTGCTCGTCTGTCTGAGGATGGAAGGTTGTACTAAAATTCACCTTCGTACCAAGTCCTTTCTAAAAGGACTTCCAAAATTGTGCTATGAACTGGGATCCTTTGTATGAAATGATGTATATGGGAACCCCATGAAATCTAATTATCTCCTTAATATAAAGTTTTACATAGTCCTCAACTGTATCAATCATCTGGATAGGTAGAAAGTGAGCTGACTTGATCATTCTGTCTACTATTACCCATATCGAATCATGCTATCTACGAGATTGGGGTAAGCCTGTTATGAAGTCCATGTTAATCATCTCCCACTTCCACTCTGTAATTTCAATATTCTGGGCCACACCACAAGACCTTTGGTGCTCTACCTAAACTTGCTGGAAATTTGGGCATCTAGACACGAATTCTATAATGTCCTTGTTCATGACACCTCACTAATAAACCTCGCGTAAGTCTCTATACATTTTTGTTGCACCTAGATGAATAGAGTATTTGGTTTTTGAGCTATATCCAAAATCCTATCTCTAAGGACATCAACATTTAGTACACATAGTCTGCCTTGGTATCTCAGAACTCCATCTCTCCCTTTTGCAAACACTAATACCTTCTATTTATGAACATCTTCTTTCAATTGAAGGAGGATAAGATCCTGGTCTTTCTTCTCTTTCACCTCCACTTCTAAGGATGAATCTTCCCCATTTTTGATAATTGCACCACCTTTGTCGGAATCCTCAATCAACATTCCCAAACGTGCCAGTCTATGCACTTTCTTAGCTAGTTCCTTCTTTCCATCCTCAATGTGTGTAGTGCTCCCCATGGTCAATCTGCTAAGAGCATCATCAACTACATTAGCTTTACCTAGGTGATAGAAGATGCTCGTGCCATAGTCCTTCAACATCTCCAACCATCTCCTCTGCCTTAAGTTCAGCTCCTTCTGGCTGAATATATACTACAAACTCTTGTGATCAGTAAACACATCCACATGCCCACCATAAAGATAGTGTCTCCAAATTTTAAGAGCAAATACCACTGTAGCAAGCTTAAGATCATGAGTTAGATAGTTCTTCTCATGAGTCTTAAGTTGTCTAGAGGCATATGCTATCACCTTGCCTCTTTGTATTAATACGCACCCTAGGCCAACTCTAGAAGCTTCACAAAACAAAGCCACCCGTTCCCTCGAGTAGGGATAAAATTAGAGCTGTAGTTAGCCTAGTTTTCAAATCTTGGAAAATCTTCTCACAAGCTTCACACTATATGAACTTAACCTTCTTTCTGAGTTAGCTTAGTCAAGGGAGCTGATATAGAAGAAAACCCCTCTACAAAATGCCTGTAGTAACCTGCCAAACCCAAGAAACTCCTTATCTGTGTTGGAGTTATGGAACTTGGTTAGTTCTTTACAGCCTCAATCTTTTGAGAATCAATTTGAATGCCCTCACCAGAAACAATATGACCCATAAATACCATAGATGCTAACTAGAACTCACATTTAGAAAATTTGGCATACAACTGTTGGTCCTTAAGGGTCTGAACGATAATTCTAAGATGGTTGACATGCTTCTCCTCATTAAGAGAGTTGATCAAGATGTCATCTATTAACACAATGATGAACATA
This sequence comes from Solanum aculeatissimum, assembly GCA_038996855.1. Lineage (NCBI taxonomy): Eukaryota > Viridiplantae > Streptophyta > Magnoliopsida > Solanales > Solanaceae > Solanum > Solanum aculeatissimum. The sequence continues at coordinate 7,324 of JBCEWC010010237.1, read as the reverse complement.
TCTAGGTACAACCTTAATACCCTATTCATAAGATCCATGAAAGCCGCTGGTGCATTTGTTAGTCCAAATGACATGATTAAGAACTCATAATAACCATAGCAGGTTCTGAAGGCTATCTTGGGAATGCCACTTTCTCTAACTTTGAGCTGATAGTACCCAGATTTGATGTCTATTTTGGAGAAACAAGTAGCACCCTGGAGTTGGTCAAACAAGTCATCAATTCTAGGAAGAGGATACTTATTCTTTATGGTGACCTTGTTTAACTGACGATAATCTATGCACATTCTAAGAGAACTATCCTTTTTATGCATGAAGAGAATTGGAGCACCCCAAGGTGAGACACTCGATCTAATGAAACCCTTATCTAGGAGGTTTATTAGTTGCTTTTTCAACTATTTTAACTCTAAAAGAGCCATACGATACAAAGGAATAAATATGACTGAGTATCTAGAAGGGTGTCTATCCCAAAGTCTATCTCTCTATCAGGAGGGACTCTAGGTAGATCATCAGGAAACAATTCTAGGAACTCATTCATGACTGGAACAAAGTGGATAGATGGCGTCTCGGCACTGGAATCTTTGACTCTGACTAGATGGTATATATACCCCTTGGAAATTAACTTTTTGCCTTTAAGATATGAGACAAATTGACCCTTCATCAAAGTTGAGCTACCCTTCCACTTTAAGATTGGCTCATTAGGAAATTGAAACTTAATCACCCTAGTTCTGTAGTCTATGGAGTCATAACAAACACAAAGCCAATCCATGCTTAAAATGATGCTAAAATCTACCAAGTTTAGCTCCACCAGATTAGCTAAGGTATTTTTATGGTAAATTGACACTGGATAAACCCTATAAACTCTTTGAGCTAGAATAGATTCTCCAACAGGATTAGAAATACTGAAAGGCTCAAGAAGACATTCTGGAATGATGTCAAACTTCATGGATACATAGGGAGTCATAAATGATAACGTTGCACTTGGGTCTAATAGTGCATAGATATCATAAGTAAAAACTTTGAGCATACTAGTAACCATATCTGATGAGTTCTCCTACTATTGTTCGGTGGTCATGGCATATAGACGATTTTTGCCCCTGCCTATCCCTGATATAACACCCCTCTAAACTGGCTTACCCTGTGGTACTGAAGAAACTGACTGAGATTTGTTATCACTAATGTTCTGCCTCCTCATGGGATACTCATTCAAAAATTTCCCTACCTGACCACATCTAAAATAACCATTTTTGCCCACAAGGCACTCTCCTGGATGAGACCTACCACACTTACCACAAATTGGATAATGAGTCAATCCCTGAGCTACACTCCCCTACGATTGGCTACCTTAAATTCTATAGCTCTGTAATCCCTGCTCATTCTTGACCCTCGGTGTAGGCGCACTAGTAGACGAAGGTGCTGACTCAGATGTCTTCAGCTAAAAGGATGAATAACTAAAACCTCTAGCCCCCTTCTTACCTATCTTTTGGCCTGATGTCTTGGCCCTCTTGTTTCTGAACTCCTCCCTATCTTGCATCTTGTCCTCCTCCACCTGCTGCACATAAGTCATTAAGCGAGCTATGTCCTTATTCTCAATTAGCATAATATTTCTTCCCTCTATCTTAGTCATCCGGGAGAGCCTAATATAAATAAATTCATCCTAGTACTCATGTCTGCCACCATAGTCGGAGCATAACGGGACAACTGAGTGAATTTGAGGCTGTACTCCCGCACACTCATAGCTTCCTGCTTCAGATTTAAAACCTCCATCACCTTAGCCTGCCTCAACTCTCTAGGAAAGTACTATTCCAGAAAGGCCTCCTCGAACACTGCCCAACTCAAAGTTGATACCCCTTCTGCTCTACCTCCCTTCTACTGATCGAACTAGAGTCTAACTACTCCCTTGAGCTGGTAGGAAACCAACTCAACTCACTCTACATCACCTGTGTGCATAAGTTGAAATACTTTCTAAAGATCCTCAATGAAGTTCTCAAGATCCTCCTTCACATCGAACTAGAGTCTAACCACTCCCTTGGGCACCGTATTTCATCCTTAAACCAATGGATAAGACAAAAGAATGATTCAAACCTTAGAGGACATGTTAAGGGCTTGCATGTTGGAATTCAAAGGAAATTGGAGTGATCATCTACCTCTCATTGAGTTTGCGTACAACAATAGTTTCCATGCTAGCATTGGTATGGCTCAATTTGAAGCTTTGTATGGTAGGAGATGTAGATCTTCGATTGGTTGGTTTGAAATAGGTAAGGCGGCCTTGTTAGGCTCGGATTTGGTTATTGAGGCCATTGAAAAAGTAAAGTTGATTAGGAAGAGATTGAAGACGGCTCAAAGTCACCAAAAGTCTTATTCGGATGTTAGGAAGAGGGATCTCGATTTGTATGTTGGTGATTGGGTCTATGTGAAAGTATCTCCCATGAAAGGCATCATGCGATTTGGTAAAAAGGGCAAGTTGAGCCCCCAGTACATCGGACCTTATGAGATTGTGGAGTGGATTGGCAGTATGGCTTATAGGTTGGATTTGCCTTTGGAAATGATCTCCGTTCATCTGATATTCCATGTATCTATGTTGAGGAAGCTAGTTGGTGACCCAAAAGCAATTATACCTTTGAAGGGTGTGACGGTTGAGGAGAATTTAACCTATGAAGAGGTACCAGTTGAAATCTTGGATAGGCAAGTGAAGCGGCTTCGCAACAAGGAGGTAGCTTCGGTCAAGGTGCTTTGGAGGAACCAAGACGTAGAGAGTACAACGTGGGAAGCGGAGTTGGACATGATGGAGCGATATCCCTATCTCTTCCAATCTACTCAAGCCTAAGGTACTAGGTTCTATCCTTCTAATGGTCCTAATTTTTAAAATTCTTGAGTTCTTGACATTGCACGCATACATGAGCACGAAAATAATTTGAATGATGTCTTGAAATGAGTTTTAAATGGCTTTGAAAATTATGCATGATCCATCATAAGTTTTGATGAAAATGTCTCTTGTTTGATTGATGTCCTTAAGCCGTAGTGTTAACCCATTCGAGGACGAATGTTCCCAAGGGGGAGATGATGTAACGATCCAAAAAATTTTAAACTTGGTAATGGTTGGTCAAGGTTAGTGTTGAACCCATCATGGATGAATTTTTGTAGTCATGGGTTGCATTTAAGTGGCCGGATTCAAAGTAATTGTTTTGGTGGAAGATTGTAAGGCTAGTTAGACAACATAGACTTTGAAAAGCCATATCTCTTGGTATGAGATATTATATATCAAATCGAATCTCTTTGAGTTATCTTTGCAACGCAACTGGTTTCACTCTATTTGGAGTTCAGATGTGGAAGTTATGGCCTTTGCCGTGAGACTGCTCATATGTGGAAGTATGCTGGAAAAACAAAACAGGATGGAGTCAAAGTGAGGGACCACAGACCGTTTGGTGGTTCATGGTCCATGGTGAGTCCCGCGGGTTGTTCCAGTGGGGTCCCTTGTAGCTTGGACCAATCCCCTGACCAAGTGGAACTCCACGGACCATTTCACGGTCCGTGTAAGCCTTCACGGTCCGTGTAAGCCTTCACGGTCCATGAGGGGCTCCCATAAAGTGTTCCAGAGAGTTGGTCAAGGCTCAGGGCTGGACTCCGGACCAAGTGATTCTCCACAAACCAGTATACAGTCCGTGTGCAGCTACACGATCCATGAGACCTCCCATGAATTGATCCATAAAGTCCCCTGAGAGTTCAAGCCGAAGCGAGACCAAGTGAAGTCTCATGGACAGGTTCACGGTCCCTGACCCTATAGATGACACCTGGAAGCCTTCCGTGAGGCACTGTTTCTATGATCTAGTCCATTTCATTAATGTTTAATTCATAATTTTGTTTAATCCTATGCCTCTTTTAGCCTTTCTAAGGTCTCCTAAAGCCCCCAAATCAAACCCTAATCCCCTTTTATTCATTTTAACACTCTTCAAACCTCATCAAAATTCTCTCAATCCTCTTGACCTCCATTGATGAAAGCTTGAAGAAATTTGGGGAAAATCATCCTTCTTGAAAAAGCATCCAATTCTCTTGGCTAAATTCAAGGTATGTGGGATTGATTCATGGATTCCCTTTCATCCATGAAGACCCAAGAACCCTTTTCTTTAAATTATAATTTAAGCTCTCTTTTATTATGGGTTTTTAAGTTTTGATGTATTCAATTGAATTGAGTTGTGGGCTGTAGAAATTAGGTGATTTAAAGTTGATTTAAGTTTGGTTTCTATGAAATTTCATTTGAATTGATGAACGTCAAATTATGCATGTCTCCCTATTCTTGAACTATGCATGGGTAGTGTTTAAAGGATTGTTTAAATATTGATTTAACTTGAATCCCTTATGGAATACTCTTGATTTGAATTTAAAGTGAATTCTAGTACCCATGCTATTCTCATTGTCACTCATGGCATTTGCATGCAAGATCATGATTTTCAAGAAGGTTACGATGTGGGCTAAGTCCTACACATGTTTGTGACTATGATTTTGAACAAGTATGGGTTATGACAAAAATGTGATCACATAATATCTATGATATGGCTCTTTGAGCAACTATGGGTGTTTACACCAATATGATATGATATGACAAGTATAGAGCTACTCTTATGCATAAAGTATGATATGAAAGTGTATTTGTCTTTTTAACCAATGAAGCATGATTTGAAATGTATTTGGCCTTTGGTAACTATGCATGAGAGTAAAACAAGTGTTTTGGCCTTTAAGCCTAAGTATGCATGATTTATGATGTCAAGTATTTCTGTTTCATTTTGAAAGCATGTATATATATACGTATTCTTATGGGATGACAATTTACTACCGAGAAGGATTGGAGTAGTAAGTGGGATATCCCCAAGGGTCTCACTCCTTTCCCAAAACTATGTGCCAACATAGGTTATGCTACCAAAATGGGAGGCCCGTAAGGTTTGATATTATATGCTATGCTATGATATGATATGTTATATAAACCCTTACGAAATGATCGGGTCGTAAGAAAGGCGACCATCACACCGAAATGACCAGGTCGTAAAGTGTAATGTAGATTACCTTTGGCAAGTAATCTTCTCCGATTCGATGGAAGGCCTCATCGAGCAAGTTCATGTTGTAGCTCACATGAGTTTGAATGTCGGTTATGGTTTCATCCCTTCTATACTATATTCATTATGGCACTTTATGCATCATGGTCATCATGGCATATTGATATACTATTCTTCCTTATATTCCCTTTCTATGTATGTGCCCTTGTAATCTAGATTGTTTATTGGTTCGTGTGCATATGAATTTGTATGCCCACATACTTAGTGCTTTATTGTGATAACCCATACTCTTTGTCTACATGCTCTAACCATGTTGGGATCAGAGACGACCTCTATCTTCAATAGAACGCCGAGTGATAATCTTGAAGCTAATTTCTTGTGGTGAGCCCTTTGTTCAAGGGCAACAACTACTTTCTATCTTCCTTATATCACTTTATTTTCTTTATTTTATGACTTGAGGGTGAGCCCGGATTATGTCGAGGCCCCGTTCTATCATGTAGAGGCTATGTTTGACATGTTAAACTCTTGTATGTTGTATTATGTTTTGTTGAGGTATTATGACTATTGAGATTGGATTATGGGAATGATATTCCGATTATGCTTATGATTATGTTTTGGCTTGAGAATGTTGGCAATGTGCTTATGTGGAAAGTTCCCTAACCCAGTATGCCCCCATAACTTGAGTCCTACTTACCCGCCCCTTAGAAATACTTGTTACGTGCTATGTGATCCATGTTCATCCCATTTCCAGCAACATCCCCATAGCTTGAGTCCAAAGCCCCGTTCTCCCTAGAAATATGTGCTATGTGTTTACTTTTCCACGCTTCTGAACCGATGATGTGAGTAATGATGCTATGGTGACTTGATCGAGGACTTTTGGGTTCTCCTTCTCCATGTCACATCTAGGCCCCACTTCCGGATGGTGACAGAATGTACTAAGTATGTAAGATGTTATGCACATGTGAAATTATAATGCTATCATTCATGAAATTATAATGTCATCATTCAAAAACATTCATAATCATAGCCAAACAAGTCATCACAGCGAAGGAGAACCCGAAATATGTGCTATGTGTTAACATCATGTATGAACTCATCTTAAACTTGGTGGGCTTATGCAATAGCTCTAAACACACATGATTCAAAAGTATTAAGTAGTGTCATGGTGAATCTCATTAATTTAAAATCATGTCTAAACAACCCACATCATCATCGAAAACCCTAGATAATGAAATCATGATATTCGTCTTAAAAACTATAAAATCCATAGTACATTATCACATTGCATCGTTTGGGTCAATATAGTTGGAAATATATTATCATAATATCATTTAAAACATGCTCATGAAATTAATTAAATTTCATAACTTACAAAAAAAATAAAAAGGAGTATTGTTGGACTTTGTGGATAAAAGGAATCCACAAATCAACTCACATACCTTATTGAAGACCTTAAGGAAAGGCTAAAAGATTTGGAGAACAAAACCCTTGAAAACCCAAGCCCTTCTTGCCTTGCCGTAGAAAGTTTAGGAAATTTGGAATGATGAAAATGAGAGTATTTGAGAGGACTGGGGCTGATATGGGTAGATTTAGGTCCCAAAACGACATAGTTTTAGGCTTAGAGTATGGGAGAAAGGTTGAAAATACTTCTCATTAAAATTGTCGTACCCAAACCACGACCCCTATTTACAGGTACTGGTTTACGGGTCGTACAATGGAAGTTTCGTCCTGTTCAATTTTGATCCTCAGAAACAGTCTCTGAATCACAAACTATGACACCAATCTACGATTCGTAGAATGATCTATTGGTTGTAGAAACATTTCGTGGTTCCTGTCCATACTTAGAAATTTTTTCAATCTTTAAGACCCTATTTACGAGGCCAATTTACGGACCATAAACCAAACTACGAGTCATCATGTTTGTTCGTAGTTCAACTTCAAAAATTCAATCTTCTATCAACCCAAGGCCTCAAACCACGAACGTTGTTTACGACGCATGGTTTGAACCACAAGCCGTAAATGAGGCTCATACTTTCAACTTGCACATTTTCAGTTCCACTTCTTCTGCACTTTTCGACTTCCTAACTTTGCGGAGCCTTATATCAATGATGACCTACTTGTTAGATTTAACTAATATAATAACAATTTACTTGCCAACATAACTTTAAAATGAAGCTAGTTGTACTCATTATCAAGAGATCCTTGTTGACACCCAATTTTGGCCAAACACTTCTAAAAATTCACATTTTTTATGTTAATATTTTGGAATAGTTCAAGTC
>JBCEWC010010236.1:0-17870 GCA_038996855.1 Solanum aculeatissimum | reverse complement strand
GATGATGAGTGTAATGATGCTATGATGTCTTGATCGAGGGTCTTTGGGTCCTCTTTCTCCATGTCACATCTAGGCCCTCCTATCCGGGTCGTGACACATGCCTACCATAAAGATAGTGTCTCTAGATTTTGAGAGCAAATACCAAGACATCAAGCTCAAGATCATGAGTTTGGTAGTTCTTTTCATGACTCTTAGGTTGTCTGGAGGCATATGTTGTCATCTTGCCCCTTTGCATCAATACGCATCCCAAGCCAACTCTGAAAGCATCACAGTATACAACAAAACCATCGCCTCCCTCAGGTAGGAATAATATCGAAGATGTAGTCAGCCTAGTTTTTAACTCTTGGAAACTCTTCTCACAAGCTTCAGATCAGATAAACTTAACCTTTTTCTGAGTTTGCTTAGTCAAGGGAGATGAGATAGAAGAAAACCTCTCTATAAAATGCTTGTAGTAACCTACCATACCCAAGAAACTCCTTATCTCTATTGGAGTTATGGGCCTTGGCTAGTTCTTTACAGCCACAATCTTATGAGAATCAACTTGGATGCCCTCACCATAAATAATATGACCCAAAAATACCATTGATGTTAACTAGAACTCACATTTGGAAATTTTGGCATACAATTGTTGGTCCTTAAGGGTCTAAAGGATAATCCTAATATGGTTGGTATGCTCCTCCTCATTATGAGAGTAGATCAGGATGTCATCTATGAACACAATGACAAACATATCTAAGTACGGCCTCAACACCTTATTCATAAGATCTATGAAAGTTGTTGGGGCATTAGTCAGTCTAAATGACATGACTAAGAACTCATAATGACCATAGCGGGTTCTAAAGGTTGCCTTAGGAATATCTTTTCCTCGAACTTTGAGCTAATGGTACCTAGATCTAAGGTCTATTTTGGAGAAACAAGTAGCACCCTGGAGTTGGTCAAATAGGTCATCAATTTTGGGAAGGGGATACCTTTTCTTTATGGTGACTTTGTTTAACTGGTGGTAATCTCTACACATTCTAAGGGTACCATCCTTTTTATGTACAAAGAGTACTAGAGCACCCCAAGGTGAGATTCTCGATCTGATGAAACCCTTATCTAGGAGGTCTTTTAGTTTCTCTTTAAACTCTTTCAACTCTAAAGGAGCCATATGATTCGGAGGAATAGATATGGGTTGTGTATCTGGGAGGGGTGTCTATCCCAAATTCTATCTCCCTGTCAGGAGGGACTCTAAGTAGATCATCAAGAAATAATTTTGGGAACTCATTCACAACTAGAATAGACTGGAGAGATGACGTCTCGGCATTAGAATCTTTGACACTAACTAGATGGTATATGCATCCCTTAGAAATTAACTTTCTGGATTTGAGATATGAGACGAATTGACCATTACGCAAAGCTGGTCTACCCTTCCACTCTAAGACAGGCTCATTAGGAAACTAAAACTTAACCACCCTAGTTCTGCAGTCTATAGAGGCATAACAAGCATAAAGTTGGTACATGCCTAGAATGATGTCAAAATCCACCATGCCTAACTCAACTAGATCAGCTAAGGTATCTTTATAATAGATTGAGACTAGGCAACCCTTTAGACTCTTTGGGCTAGAATAGATTCTCCAACAGGAGTGGAAACACTAGAAGGCTCAAAAAGACATTTTGGATCGATCTCAAGCTTCACACCTACATAGGGAGTCACAAATGACAATGTGGCACCTGGGTCTAACAATGCATAGACATCGTACGTAAAAACTTTAAGCATGCCAGTAACCACATCTTGTGAGTTCTCTTGCTCATGTCTAGTGGCCATGGCATATAAACAGTTTGTTCCCCCCCTCCAATCTCTGTTGTAGAACCCCTCCAAACTAGCTTACCCTATCGTGCTGAACAAACTGATTAGGATTTGTTATCCCTAATATTTTGCCTCTCTATAGGATACTCCTTCAAAAAGTGCCCCACCTGACCACATCTAAAACAACTATTTGTGCCTACAAGGCACTCTCTTGGATGAGACTTGTCATACTTACCACAAACTGGATAACGAGTCAATCCATGAGCTACACTCCCTTGTGACTAGCTGCCATAAACTTTGTGGCTCTGTGGTCCCTATTCATTTCTGACCCTTGGTGCAGGTACACTAGTAGATGAAGGTGTTGGTCCAAATGTCTTAGGCTAAAGAGATGACTGACTAGCACCTCCAACCCACTTCTTACATGTCTCCTAGCCTGATGTCTTAACCCTCTAATTTTTGAACTCCTCCCCATCCTTCATCTTTTCCTCCTCCACCAGTTGCACATATTTCATCAAGCGAGCTATATCCATATCCCTAATTAGCATAATATTTTTCCCTCTCTCTTAGTCATTCGAGTGATCCCTGATACGAACAAATCCATCCTAGTATGCATGTCTACTAGCATGGTTGGAGCATAATGGGATAGCTTAGTGAATTTAAGGTTGTACTCCCACACACTCATAGCTTCCTGCTTCAGATTCATAAATTCCCTCACCTTAGCCTGCCTCAACTATCTAGGAAGGTACTGTCCTAGAAAGGCCTCCTCGAACACTTTCCAACTCAAAGTTGGTGCCCCTTCTGCTCTACTTCCCTCTCACTGATCAAACTAGGGTCTAGCTACTCCTTTAAGCTGGTAGGCAGCACACCCAACTCGCTCAGCATCACCTGTGTGCATAACTTGGAATACTTTCTAAAGCTCCTCAATGAAGTTCTTAGGATCCTCCTTCACATCAGACCCCATGAACTCAGGTGGGTTCATCCTCAGGATTTCATGAACCCTGGTGGTATTAAGACCATTATATTTCTACCTCTCTGTCGACCTCCCTGTGTAGTGACTGACTGTGCCAAAGTTTGGATGGCGTGGCGGAGCTCAACATTAAAGATATTCGCTTGTTATGGTTTCTCCACAGGCACAGCTGGGCATCTAAGTCCCTCAATAATTGGTGGATTAGGCTGGTTTATATTTTTCCCGACTGAGCGTCCTTTAACCGTAGTTGGTTTGGCGGCTCTACATGGCGGCATGATCTGAAAAATAATGCGTGAACTCACGAGTTTGAATGGACTAAATAGAGGTAAACTCGGAAGCACGAAATGGAACAACAATTGATAGTGACACTTTCTAATGCCCTGTAGCCTTCCTATTATGGATATGGCACGCTTCACACCAATAATATCGACTATACTAGACACGGTTCCATAGACACCCTAGTACACTCGAACTTTGTGCTCTGATACCAAGTTTGTCACGCCCCGAGTCTACACCCTAGACGTAGTCCGCACCCAGAACCATTTCTAGTCCCAAGCGAACTACTTGGCTTGGCTACTTACTCAGCAGAAGACTCAAATAATAAATAGTAGACTTAGATATAATGTATTAAATAAACTGCAATAGTCTGAACAACTAAACATAGGGAATATCCCAACAACAACTGAAAATAAAAACTGAAACTCCTATCATACAGTCTGCGGAACCTCTAACTAAAAATAATCTAAAACAACTATCGCGATAGGCCCACAGTAACCACAACTGAAAAGAAAAGTTAAGACAATAAATAAAGACTCCAAAGCCTCTGACTGGTAAAAGGCCTCACCAATGGTTGAATGAAATGTTGGCCCTCAACGGAGTGTCTGCTGAGCAACTCTTTCACCTACGTCTACATCAAAAAAGAATACAAGTCCAAAGGACGTTAGTACGTAGAAGGTACGGTATGTAAAATAGCCAAAGCGAGGGGCTTGGGATAGGGTACTATACTCAAGAGTAACTAAAACATGTATCAGAATAGGATATCAAGGATAATAGATAGTGTATGCATAAAGTAAATACATATGGTGAATCTCTATATGTGAAAAATTAGTTTGCTTTAGCCTGGGGAGTTTCTCTAGCCGACAACCATCATTACGAGTTTCGTGATGATACAGCATCTTTCTCATGCTGCCAGAGTCATCCTATAATTTGCTAGTGTAGGGGACGAAAACTAAGGGAGTAGATCTATCCCAAAACTGGGCCATCTAAGTAGCAAGTATTAGGAGCTATACTCTTGGTACAATCCTATCATACACCGGCTACGTAGTTTACGAATTTAAGTATTTATAACTTTTACCCATATCGGTGCTCAATACTACTCTCAAAAGTATTAATTCTATGCTCATGTTTAAAAAAATATCTTTACTCAAAGTATTACTTTTTCTTCCCTTTGGGACTTAGCCCAACATAGCATTCTCTTAATCTTTCTCAAAACTGTCTAAAATAATAGGCTTCATGCTTCACTATTCATAAAATACTTATACTAATACTTTTCTTGAGTTTAAAGAAATGATTTCAAATTTCATAGATTTTTGTAGTAACTTTAGGGTTTAACTAGTTTAACAATTAAAAATAGTATCTCAACTTAAGACCTTAATGCAATAGAAAAATTCAATAAATAGCATGCTTTTCTTCAAAAATAACATAAAACAAGAACTTTGGCTCATGAAGAAGAATTCATGTTCTCAACTAATAACTTGGTACTTGGAGGAACTGGTAATTACATGATGGTAAAAATAATGTAGTGTGATTTTTTTGTAGACTTTACATACCTGGGGAATTAGTTTCTTGAAGAATTTGAAGAAGGTACTTGAAACAACATTCTGATTTTGGAGAGGGTTTGAGTGTTAATTATTTGAAGAATCACACTTTAGGGATTTAATTAGGTAAAAACTGACAAGTTTAGGCTTAAAGGGTGAGAAAATATTAAAATACCCCTCTTTAAAATCATTGATCGAGTCAGCTACGAGTCCATCTACGACCCGTAGGAACTCATCTGTAAGTTTTTGGATGCATTTTGGGGTCACTAGAACATTCTACGAGCCTAATCTATGACCGGTAGAAGTTTCTACGACCCGTAGATTGGTCCTTGAAGTCTGGAACCTAAAAAAAAGATATTTAGAACTTTTTCCACAAGTCGACAGATGGGTCGTACTTTAATCCATGACCCATAAAAGTTTTGTAGATACACCTCTGCTCTGGCAATCTGTAGTAAAAATGGTCATAACGTTTGACTCCAAATGAGATGAAATCAGCTGCATTGGTAAGCTAATTCAAAGAAATTCATTTGATAGGTCATGGGACACCTAATTCTCTCTATGCTAAGAGTTATAATCATTTAAAGTTGACCCTTGCATAATCCAAAGTCAGGAACTTAACCGATAGGAAGGTTTTGAACTCAACTAAGCTCTAGAGGTCTCTCATGGCCTGTATTCACTTCCAATATGCTTCCCGCTTATATTAATGATCCTAAAATGTAAGTACAACAAGGTATTTCTAGATTCAATCTTAGGTCTTTTCGATGTCAAATTTCTAGATCCTAAGAATAGAATTGTGAGGTGTTACAAATTATGTCTTTTAAAAATTGAAACTGTCCAGGCCTTAATTATACTCTGCGAACGTAGAAATACATCGACGAACGCGGGATTCAACTCTGTTAAATCATTCGTGAATACGCCACCTCATCCGCAAATGCGGAGCACAACTGGAAAAAGCTCCATGAACGCGGAGAGTAAAGGGGTCTGCTCTAGAAACCAGCTAAACCACCACTCTTCAGTTAAAGCCAAAACTCGATACGGACCCTCGGAATTCATTCGAATTCAAAATTTCACAAACCAAATATGTAATTACACTAGAATCAAAGATCTGGACTCAATAGAATGATCAGAATTTAATTTTGAGGCCTCTACGATGTAATTACCAATGCAACTCCCATAAACTAGTTTAAAACTTGAAATACCAAAAATGCACTTGGAAACTCCAAAAATTATTATGAGACCATTTCTAGTGTTAGTTTGACAATCTGAAACTACTGCAATTGTCAATTTTCAATCCGAGCTTCCGAACTCTGAATGTTGACAAAAGTCAATCCTTGACTCCAAAAATAACTAAAATACAACTTTGGGTCCCAAAACTTCATTTAATTCCAAATTTAGTTTAGCAAGTTTTTATAGACCAGTTTGATATTCCTGAGCTAATGGAATCGACAGAATTGAATTTTGGCACTCGAAACTCTAAATGACTTCAAAACTCAAATTTTTCAAACTTAGGGGGTGTTTGGATGGGCTTAAAAGTTTTTCAAACCTGCTTTTAAGCCCTTTTTATCTTATAAAAGTGTTTGAAATTTTTTAAAACAACTTAAAAAAATAAAAAAACTGCTTAAAAAAGTTGAAAGCTAAAAGTACCACCCCCCCCCCAACTTTGTTTTTTGCTTAAAAGCTATTGTAGTTTGACCAAGCAAATTACCTTTTTACCCTAAATATTTTTTCATAATCCCAAAAATATCCCTAACTAAAGTAAACCCTAATGAACTCTTTCCCTTCTCATAATCCCAAAAATACCCCTAACTCCAAATTTATATATATATATATATATATAAGATTGTTTAATATCTCAGTGAAACGTTCTCCAAAGATATCAGGACTTCCTATAAAAGTTTTGATGATGGTACAAACCAATGTATTTGTTGAGTCAGGATTTGTCTGCACATCTCTAAGGATCGAATTTCCTAATGAGTCAACTCAGACACTTTTGAAAATATTTTTCTTTTCCTCGTCGTTAAGATGGGTATCCCACCACCACTTAAGATGGTCGGTGAACCCTACAACTAGGACATGGGTATTAAGCTAGTCGGTACAATTATAGGTGGTCCTATAAGCAGTGGCTACCATAGTCATCTGTTGAAGCTTGGATAGAATATTGTACTCGGAGAAACCATCTATGTTCCACTAATAGATATTGTTGGCATTATAGTTATTTTGCATGACTTCAGGTTTTTCTTCTAAGGTGACATCAGGATGGGTAGCCCTAGGGTAGTATAACTTTTGAGGTCTTCGCCAATTGGAATACTCAGTTCTAACAGGAGCTACCTCAAGAGGAACTTCTTCTTTAGAGTCTTGATCTGAAAGAACTTCTTTTGAGGATGTTCTTTTGATAGGGGTATCATGGGTTAAGGACTGTTCTATTTCTGAAATTCGATGTTGAAGATCAAAAAGAGAAGGAAAAATGTTAGTTGCTTTGTGAAATTAGAGTTTCTTAACAACTATTCTAGAAATCTCGTAGGGCTTGAATAGAGGAATTGAGGAGGTAGATGCCTCAAAAGACTTGAAGGAAATAGGTGAGCAGACAAGGATGGTCTTGACACTAGAAATTCTTCAAGGGCATGCAAATACTTATTAGTATATTTGTTTTGTTCAAGAATATTGTTGATATATTTTCCACTGATGTTTTCAGTTTCAGCTCTCTTTTTTAAAGGTGTTGCTACTATGGAGCTATCAGCAAAAGGCATTGTGAATCCTTGCGATAGAGGAAGCTCAGAAGTTATTTATCCTTCATTAAGGTTTTTCCAAACTTTTGAAACATTTACTAATTTTAAAAAAGGGTAACCTAAATGATGGTAATCCGCATAAGTTTCAAACCATTCAACGAAATAAATTTGTCTATGGACAGAATTTAAAAAGTCATTATAAATGTTTTGAAGATCTTTTCTTTCTTTGCTTTGGAAATTATCAAAAAATCATGTTCTTTTTAAAATCTTTTTGGATGAGTAGAACTCTTGTTTAAGTCTCTCCTTATCAATTTGAAAATATTGTGTCAAAATCATTATTTCTGCACCTAGAGATGAATAGGTAGGGGATTTGGTTGTTCATCATTATCATTGAACACAGAAGTTTCCACAGAGTAGCTGGTCTGAGGGATTTTTCAATCAAAATCAACGGTTTTAATTTTTGTGGGAAATGAAGAAACAGAATGTCGCGTTGTTTGAAAAGGGGTAAATGAGGATGTGGAGACTTTTTGGCTAAGAGATCTCTGAAAAGAGATTGAGACGATCCTACTAGGAAATTGTTGGATCTAAGAGACGGTGGTGTTAGCTGGCTTTTCAGCCTGGGTTGCATCTTGCAACAACTAGTTCTGAGGTAAGGAAACTTGATTCCAAGAGATAGACTTAGGCATAGACAGATGAGATCGTTGTAGATCCGTCTTGAAAAGTATAGTTTCACCTTTGTAGCTACTTCTCAAAGCACCAGTATTGAAGACTCAACTCATGGCCTTATACTGAACCCTGTAAATTATAGCTACGAGTAGAGATCCAATTTTGGTGTTGTAATTGGAGGTCTTGACGTTCAGAGTCAAAGAATCTAAGATATTCATATCTTTGAGGGATACAGTAAAATTTAGGAAAAAGTCAAAATAGATTGGACCACTACAAAAATTGGTTTCTACCATTCCTAAGAGAGAGTCATCGAAATTTAAAATTCTTGAGTCCCTAAGACAGAAAAGAAGAGACGTATCTAGACCTTCTCTAGAAAGGGGCTTAGCTGCAATCTGGACTAGCCAAAAGTGAAGATAATTTTATTTTCGTCTATATTTTTCTATAGATTTAGGGTTAAGAAGCTTGATATCCTCATGATCTGACTCAAGAAGGATGGTTTGTTCAATGGTGAAAATATGGTAATCACTTGTTAATGGTCATCTAGAAGACTTATAGATGGTGGACTGGGGATGTTTTGGGATCTTCCAGTCATTAATGGACTGCTGCAAATCAGAGAAGTTAATCTCTTCCTTGAGCTTGGAATTGGGTGAAATGGAGGAAAACGAGGCTGAGGTAGAGGGATTTTTAGAGGAGTAAGAAAAGGAATTAAAGAAAGACATGATGAGATTTGCAAAAAAGAATTAGTTAGGCAAACCCATCCAAATGAACCATGAGCTCACTATTCATTGACAGGATGAGAGCAATGACCTTCTCAAGAAACAGATAATCTCTCTTAGCAAATCCCCTTCGAGTTGTGTTGCCTTCTATGTCAATAAAAACTCTGAGATTGAACGGTAAATCCCTCGTTTAGTTATCAATTGCAAGCCTTTGAACTCTGCCCTTCGATGGATTAGGTATATGTCTTTTTTCACTAATTCTTTTTATAAATAATTTATCATAGCAGAAAAATATGTGAATGATAGATAATAACTATTACTCATGAACAAAATTAAAAGACATCTTAAAATTTTTATATGATCCATCCAAACTATATATTTTAAAAAATAAATTGTGTATATAAAATTTACTTATGTAATATATATATATATATATATATATATATATATATGTGTGTGTGTGTGTGTGTGTGTGTGTGTGTGTGTGTATAATTTATCATAGCTAAAAAATATGTGAATGATAGATGATAACTATTACTCATGAACAAAATCAAAAGGCATCTTAAAATTTTCATGTGATCTATCCAAATTATATATTTTAAAATTTAAAAATAAATTACATCTATAAAATTTACTTAAATAATAAGTTTATATTGATATTGAATTAAAATATAAATTTATTTTACTTTATTTTATTTTGTTGGAGAGAAAAATTTTAAAGTAATCAGTTTTTATAATGTTAACAGCTTGAAGGGTATTTCAGACATTTTAATTTAAAAAGTGTTTAACATCACTTATGTGTCAAACACATCAACAACTATTTTTCAGTTGCAACACTTTTATCCAAACACATAATTGCTTATTTTTCAAATAAATTTCAGCACTTTAAAAAGTGTTTCTAAACTACTTTACAAAAGCCAATTTTTTTCAGCTAGTCCAAACGGGCTCTCAAGCCTTTTAAAAAATCTTTCTTTTGTAAAACTCCAATTTTTACCAAGAATTTTGAAATTCGACTTTTCAACTCAACCAAAAATGACCTTAAGCAACTTCCAGAAGGGGCAAAATAGTAAATTGACTGAGATTTTTAAAAATGACCCTCAGGATCATCACAATATGTTAAGGAGGGGCGACGGACTACGTTGCTTAGTTTATCGCCCCTCATTAAAACAAGTTGACTGATTTTGACAAAAAGGTGACAGACTGAGCGAAGCAGTCTGTCGCTACTTTTAAAAAAAATTAAAATTTATTAATTTATATACCAGAAAATAATTTTTAAAAATAATTTAAATTTTTTATAAAAGTGACGGACGACATATCCTAGTCCATTGCTTTTTTAAAATTAAAAAAATTAAAATAAATGTTATAGATGGCGTCACTTTTGTATTAAATAATTAAATATTAATAAAAAATGGGTAGAAAATTCCACCAATAAAGTGACGGACTTATAGACTCCGTCCACCGCTTTTATTAATTAAAAATTAATATAATAAAAAGTGACGAACAACATCCTTCAGTCCTTCGCTTTTTTTAGAGACGCAATCTGTCGCTTTTATGTCCGTCGTTTTTTCTCAATTTTCTCGTAGTGAAAAATAGTATGATAAAGTTTTCAAATAACTTTAGCTAAGAAAGGATCATATGACAGAATAACATGAACCCTAAGTCATTCAAGGATTATTAACAAAATATAGTATAACAATCTCAATAATAAAGTCAACAACAACAGATTTGAAATAGAAGAATTCAAAAATCATGGACTTCGAGGTTGTAATGACCCGTTAGGTCATTTTGAGAATAAGTCCACACTTTTTCATAAAAGATCTTTTTTGTAAATTTAAATTGAAGATTTTAGACTGTTCAGTAATTACGGTTATTTTGTTAAGGGAAAATTTTAGATAATTAATTTAGTTGGTGGATTAAAATAATAATTTAGTTAATACCCTATACTATTTATCTCATATTTATTAAAAATAAGTTAATAGAATTTATCACTTTTAGTATATAAAAAAAATAAGTAAATAAGGAAAATAATAAATAAATAAATAAAAAGTTTAATAAATAAAAGAAAATGAAAAGAAAAAAAAAAGCAAAAATAAATATGAGTAGCCCTGTGAAAACCACAACACAAGAAAAGAAACCAAAAAAAATGACGAACAGAAAAAATAAAATATGCGCGGGAGAAAAAGAAAGAAAAAGAAGAGAGGAAAAATCTAGATTTTCATCCTAAATTATCAAGGTAATTATTCTCATCCTTTCTATTAAGTTTTTATTTAATTATGAATAGATTTTTAGGGTAGAAACGTGTATAATTTATGAAAATATAGCCCTAGGTTCTTACAACAAAATCTTGATTTGGGGGTCGAATAACGATCTGTTTTAACTGAAATTTGACATAAAAGTTTATTTTATTATGGGTAAACATATTTTGAAAGAAATTTTTGGATTCGAATTTGAGGCCTCGGGTGACTTTTTTACCCAATTTTTTAATCGAAAAATAAATATAGCAATATGGGTGTCATTGGATTCGTATTCTTATGTAGATTATGTATTTATATAGATTTTGACCATCCAGATACATTATGAAAGGCTCAAGTTTCGGAGTGATTATTCGATTAATTGAGGCAAGTGAATTTCTCGACTCATGTTAAGTGTATAGAATCGTGTATTTCCTTGTTGTTTGTGTTTGTGATTAATGGGACTTGGTGATGGTTTGGTTGATCTTATTGAATAGTCCTGATGATGAAAAAAGGGATAATAAAAGGCAAATTATTTACATATTGATATGTGATATGTCGAGAATGATCAGAAATATTTATTGATGTATTGTTGATGTGGTATCATGATTTTGTTGTTGTAAATAATGTTCATCTCCTTATTATGTATGTGAATATGTCTAATTGCATTGATTTTGAGACAAAATTGTGAAAAAGGTTATGTGAATTGAGAAAGAATAAGAAACTAAAAGGGATGTATCATTTTGAGGGACGTGTCGCACGCTGCGATGGATACTATGATTTGAGGGTCGTACCGCACGCCGCAATGGATACTATGATTCGAGGGTCGTGTCGCATGCCACGAAAGATAATATAATTTGAGGTTCGTATTGCACACTGCAACGAATACTATGATTTGAGGGTCGTGTCGCACGCAGCGACGGATGCATGGACTAAAAGTCCTCCATGGGTCCCGGACTGAGAGACAGCGAGTGTGTATCACTAGGTTAGATATGCATCATTATGCTTGACATTGCATTGCATTGCATTACGCATCTTTATCCTTTATGAACTTGTGAGTGCCTATTTATGAAACTTGTGATTGATAAGCTTGATCCTTATATTGGTGATCTATAAAAATTGGGGTGGTTATTAAGTTATATGTTATGTACATTGTGAACTGTTAGGTTGAACTAATTTTATGCAGGTTGTAGTTGTGGAGGTTTGGTTGGAGAGTTAGGAGTACTCGTATTCTGTATTACTTAACTTATTATCCGTAGTTAAACCATTATTTTTATTATTTCTTTCGTATTTTATTGTTGTAATTGAGTTTTTTGGCTGACTTGTCTTGGTGGGATGAGACGAGTGCCATCACACCCATTTTTGGGTCGTGACGGATGGTATCAGAGCCTCAGGTTCATAGGTCTCACGTGTATACAAGCCGAGTCTAGTAGAGTCTCGATGATCGGTATGGAGACATTTATACTTATCTTCGAGAGGCTATGAAGACTATTAGGAAACTTCCTTTTGTTTATTCTTTCTCCATCGTGCGTTATCGATTTGGTGTGATTCTTATCGCTTTATCTATTTCTCTCTCACTTATAGAGATGATTCGTGCTTGGTTTTTTATGTGAGTAGTTAGTGAGTTGTATATGTCTTGAATGTTAGATCTGGTGCTAAAGTGTAAATGGTATACTTATAAAAATTAAAATTCTCAACGATTAGAAAAGATTGAGTAAGGTGATGACTCAATGATGCCCTTTGAGGATATTTGAGTGATGAGGTCAAATAGTAAATTGAGGAATTTCATGAATATGTTATTCATTTAGGGATTACTTATCCAAAAAAACAAACAATATTGATGTAGTATATATGATATCGGAAGTGGTTCGACAATTAAAGGTGGAATGTTAAAGAGATAGCTAGATAATGAATTTTGTAAATCTGCAAACTACTATTACTAAAGTGTCATAAGATGTATGGATTTCTTAGATAATGATAAGAATGATTTTTTTTCTAATGGAGGTCAGAATTCGTATTATGGTTTAATAGATTGAGTGAACACTAGAGAGGATCATGATATAACAATCACAACGATACCAATGCTCACTTGGTTAGAGTTATGAAGTGCGTTACTTTTGCTAGCGACTGAATTAATGAAAAAAAATATGTATCACTCGGGCTAGAGTCATGATGGACTGGATAATGTTTTACAGCTATTTGATGGATAAAAGTATACAGGCTAGTTTGGTACTACTTTCTTGATAGGTACAATGAGTTCTAGTGGTTGATCTAATGGACTTTCACGATATAATATTAGTGGTATATGAAAAAGGATATGTCGAAGTGCTAATACTAACTACTTAAGGGGTTATTAGTGTATCACAGGCTCATTTAATAAGATTTAATATTGCATTCGTATTTAGGAAATCAACTAGTTTGTTTCTCTGGATGCTTGGGTTAAGCATTATTTATAAGAAAGATTTTAGTGGTAGATCTTTAGTACAATTAATGCATTTAGGTTGTGAGGTGTATTCATGGAATTCTGAATGAGGACTATTGATCCATAATAAGATCCAAGAGGGTGATGCAATATCAAAATATTAAGTGGATAATATCGAGATAATAAGCTTATGAGTAAGGAAAGTCACAACAAGTAAATTTGGGAGAAGGTAACGGAGAAATTTAGTAAAACAATGTATCAAAAATCGAGTTAGTCCTTTAAATTTGATCGACATAATAAGTTTAGGTGTCATATCAATGATGAGGTTAACCTTGAGATGATGATAACGACTATAGAGCATAATGGCAATAAGAGTCTGTGATGGAAAGAGATCAAGATGGAATTATATGATAAGAATTTTTTTATTGAGTGAATTCAGTATGGTAAACACAATTTGCAAGTATCAAAAGTTATGTTTGCTATTATTTAACGAGTAACGTGATCATAAGAAAAGATGTAGAATGTATTGAGATACTGCTTCAATAGAATTAAAAGTAGCTAGAGTCATAAATGAATAAATTAGTGAGATGTAAGGATATTGACTCTGATGGTAAAGGTAAAAAATATATATTTCGAGGGAGTAGAGAATTGAATCTAATGTCATGTGGTCTCATTTGTTTTGCTTTAGTTATGGTGATAGTGTTACATATCATTGATCTGGATAAGAAAAACTATCAAGTAATATTTGAAAAACAAATCTATATATGTGTGTCTTGAATATGGTGATAAGTTATTTTTTGTGATTTTGAGGATGGTAATTAGTACATTGAATTTTTTTTTATAAAGGATATGGTAAGGTTGATAAAGAGGTGATCAATAAAAAGTTAATATATATGAATTAAAGGTCTCAAGTTATGAGCTAATACCAATAGATAAAGAAATTGGGGTACAAGTTAAAATAAAAATTCAAGTTTTCATTAATTGTCTACATTTTTTGTAGTATATTTGTCAAGATGTGAATTGGTAAGATAAGAAATAATGGATATTAATGAGTTTTTAGCATTTCGAAGAACTTACATGTGGTTTGGGCCATACATTTATTTATTTTTAATTTTTAAAAGACCTAACAAAGTGTTCCACTTAAAGTTTTGGCTTAGAGCATGAGGTAAAATGCCATGTGTTATTGGTCAGAGAATAAAGTTGATAAGTGAGTTAGTGAAGGAACAAGAGTCTAATATGTTGAAGTGTTAGTGAAGGAATAAGAGTCTGATGTATTCAAGAGTTCAGGGTATCCAAAATTTGTGTCATAGGAAGAATCCAAGAAAGATGAAGGACTAAGACCTCCCGTATAGACCCCTAGTTCGGGATTAAAATTTTTACTAATTTTCGCCTTTGAGCTCAGATATGATCATGCAATGTGTACTTGTTCAACACAGATTTATTAGGATTTTATTAGTGACTTTTACGAAGACTGAATTTTGATTCGAGTGACAAATAATGATCTTTGAAAAATGCTACATTTTTATATTGGTGTAGATTGTTCTATTATGATAGATGACTTATAGGAGCGCTATAGTATGGAGTTACTATTCTACATAGATTGTTATGATGCACTACGTAGACACATGATGATAACTAGAGGTTGCGTACTTATGGTATGCAGAGTTATTAAGGTGATCAAAAATCTCTCTAAGTGTTGACATGAGATTTATGATGATTTGAATGGTAGTTGAATTTTGGTTTGTCAAAAATTACATGAAAGTGATTGTAGGTATAATTAAATAACTTTACCTCAATGAGAAAAGTACTATAAAATTTGAAATCAATGTTATCAACTTTGGGTATGACTCATATCTATAACAAACGCTTAAATGAAAAGAGAGGTAGTCATAGTTTGAAATATTTGAAAGTGACAATGTGTTGCTAAGAATAATTTGATACTAGTAACAAGTTGAGAGAATGGTAAATGAAAAGTATGGCTATAATGTTCTGTTAGTAATAAGAGTGTTTTCTTTGATGAAGTATTGTGAGGAGTATATGGAGTTTGATAAATTAAGTAAGTGTACGATCATATTGGGGACCAGACAGGTTGATTACGAGTAGCTAAACAAATATATAATTCAAAAAATATGTGGTCAGATGAATAAAAATGTTTGATAGAGGCACTATGAAAGGAGTATCTTATAGCATTCGACCTTAATTTTGTACATTCTTATGTGAATACCTACTTCATTATGGGCATGGTTTAGAGTATTACTCGCTGCCTATTCTCACTCGTGTCTTCACTTTTGTTGACGGATCCTTAGTGGTGGATCGGGTGAACCAATCCTGTAATTTTTTCTTTGTAAGGTAGAATGCATGTGCAGACTTGATTATTTCGATGATGACATATTTGGTATTGCCTTGGGGCCTATTTAGTCTAGCTCTATCGCTTTAAGGGTTATTTATAGTCATAACTATTGATCTAGTATTTTTTATAGTGTTGTTAAAGCATCGATATATTTTGATGTATCGTTCGCTAAGTGGTTACTTAATCATTTTCTTCGTTGGGTCAGGGAAAAAAATCTAATTCTCTATGTTGAGTATCCAATGTCTAGAGATCACATCTTGTAAGTTAAGATTGTGGGAAAATTTGATTGTGAAAATGAAATCTTAACAAGACCCATGATAGTTTGTCTATTAAGAGTGTGGGATGATTGATTTAGATTCGCTTTTGATTTTGTTTGGTGTTGATTTAAAATTTTATCGTGGTTACGTGAGAAAAAAATTCATCTCAATTGTTGAGTTATGGTTTAGTGGATTGTTATTCAGATTGGGTTCATGGGTTAGTCTGTGGCTTGAAAATCACTCCTGAATTATAGATTTGTCAAAGTACGATTCGAAAGTTTAGTTCTTAATGGTTGATTTCGATGAAATGATCTTAAAGAGGAGCTTATCTTCTTTCTCCTTATTTATATTTGAAGACGAACATGATTTTTAGTGGTGGATAATGTAATGACATGTTTGGTTATTTTGAGAATAAATCCACACTTTTTCATTAAAAAGAAATTTCGTTAATTCAAATTTAAAATTTTAGACTGTTCAGTAATTACAGTTATTTAATTAAGGGATAATTTTAGATAATTAATTTAGTTGGTGGATTAAAATAATAATTTAGTTAATACTCTATACTATTTATCTCATATTTATTTAAAATAAGTTAATAGAATTTATCACTTTTAGTATATAAAATAAATAAGCAAATAAGAAAAATAATAAATAAATAAACAAATAAAGAAAAAGTTTAATAAATAAAAGAAAATGAAAAGAAAAAAATAGTAAATAAAAAGGGCTGCCATAACACAACGAAAAGAAACCAAAACAAAATGACGAACAGAACAAATAAAAGATATGGGGGAGAAAAAGAAAGGAAAAGAAGAGAGGAAAAATTTATATTTTCATCTTAAATTATCAAGGTAATTATTCTCATTTTTTCTATTAAGTTTTTATTTAATTATGAATAGATTTTTAGGGTAGAAATGTGTATAATTTATGAAAATATAGCCCTAGGGTTCTTACAATAAAACCTTGATTTGGGGGTCGAATAACGATCCGTTTTAACTGAAATGTGACATATAAGTTTATTTTATTATGGATAAACATATTTTGAAAGAAATTTTTGGATTCGAATTTGAGGGCTCGGGTGACTTTTTGATCCAATTTTTTACTCGAAAAATAAATATAGCAATATGCATGTCATTGGATTTGTATTCTTACGTAGATTGTATTTGAATAGATTTTGACCATCCGGAAGCATTATGAAAGACTCAAGTTTTGGAGTGATTATTCGATTAATTGAGACAAGTGAATTTCTCGACTCTTGTTAAGTGTATAGAATCGTGTATTTCCTTGTTGTTTATGTTTGAGATTAATGGAACTTGGTGATGGTTTGGTTGTTCTTATTGAATAATCCTGACGATGAAAAAGGGATAATAAAAGGCAACTTGTTTATATTTTGATATGTAATATGTCGAGAATGATCAGAAAGGTTTATTGATGTATTGTTGATGTGATATCATGATTGTGTTGTTATAAATTATGCATCATTAGAAAAATGTTCATCTCCTCATTATGTATGTGAACATGTCTAATTGCATTGATTTTGAGACAAGATTGTGACAAAGATTATGTGAATTGAGAAAGAATAAGAAACTAAAAGGGATGTATCATTTCGAGGGATGTGTTGCACGCTGCAATGGATACTATGATTTGAGGGATATATCTCACACTGCGACGGATACTATGATTCGAGGGTCGTGTCGCACGCCGTGACTGATACTATGATTCGAGGTTCGTGTCGCACGTCGCGATGGATACTATGATTTGAGGGTCGTGTCGCACGCCGCGATGGATACTATGATTAGAGGGTTGTGTCGTACGCCACGACGGATGCATGACAACAACGGGTGTGTATCACTAGGTAAGACATGCATCATTATGCTTGACATTGCATTGCATTGCATTACGCATCTTTATCATTTATGAACTTGTGAGTGTCTA
>JBCEWC010010235.1:0-17870 GCA_038996855.1 Solanum aculeatissimum | reverse complement strand
TTTTATTAAATTAAAATTAGACAAATAAATTAAAACGAAATGAGTATCAGTATAATATAATATTAAGGAAGAAAATATTGTTACACAAATTTATTAGAGTTTGTAATTTTATTTTTATTTATAAAAAATAAATTCAATTTTAAAATTAAATAATTCAAATAAAAAATAAAATAAATATAATTATAATATTTAATAATTTATAATATATATTACACATATAATATTTTTTATATGATAAAAGAAAAATTAAATTAAAAAAAGCAAAACATAAAAAAAAAGAAGTAAAAATAAAGAGGTAAGGAATTGTGGCTGTTAGTTTAATGGGTGTCAGGTGGCAGAGGGTAAGGCGCAGCTCTAGCTGCGCCTTTGTCGTTTCGGTATTTTAAAAAAAAGGTTCTGTATTGGAAATTTTCAAAAAAATTGTTTCCGTTTTGTCTCTGGACTCAAATTCCAATGGCTCACTTAATTTGATTTGAATTGTCATATTATTTTGATCCGTGCTATAATTTTAGTGACGTATTTAATTTGACTTGCATTGCCAATTGTCACATTACTTGGACTATTTTCTTAAAATTTAATCTAATCCAAATTAATTAAAGAATGTAACTCCAATAGAATTTCAATACTTAGAAATGTCTCCTACTTCAAATCTTGTCAAGATAATTTTATTTAAGACTACTCTTGAAGTAAATATATTTGAGTGCTGTTGTGAGATATCAATATAATGATATAAAACAATGCTATAAAATCAAGGTAAAATGATAACCTTCACGTGATCTTGTGATACAAATGTTATCAACTTGTCTGGGCAAAGTTCCACAAAATTCCTTTTGTTTCGTATTGAAAGTTAATTTCATCATTCTTTTTATGTACTGTTCCTGTTTTAGTGCAAGTAAAACATATCACCACCTCAACATTTTGGTTCTTCTTAGAAGATGTATTATCGGAGGAATCCCATATTGAAAAAGTGCAATTTTCAGCAATCTCATAGTACTTTAATTGAGCATTAACCAACATGTGCATATTTTTTCTTTTTAAAAAAAAAATATTTTGTACATACTGGCCATACGTGGAAAAAATAATTAAAATATATAATATATTGATTTTTGTTGTAAAATAGATGTTCAAATAAATATTTTCTATGTCCACATAATATATTTTGTGGCAATTTACATATACACACAATATACATTATGTGTAAGATGGATTTACACTCATTTTAGTTTGTGTTGTAACCTAATCATTCATGTAATATACTTAGTGTCCAAAGTATATACATGGCAATGAGATATTCATTAATGACCATGTATACACAAGTATAAATATCCCCCTTTCTTGTAACAAAATGTGTAGAGAGAAAGAAGAAAGAACAAAGTGGAATAAGAAATATTGCAAAAAGAACAAAGTGGGAATAAGAATACTGCATCTTCTCTTCCTTCTTAGTTTCAATATATTCTCATCATTTCACAACATGTTATCAGCACGAGGCTCCAACCTCCTACGAATAAGTTAAACTTCTATCTCAGTACGTATATAATCTCCTTCAAGTTATTCTTATATCTTATAATATATAAATTATAATATTGTCATCAAACTTTACTTTTTGAACAACTTATGATACTACTTCAAATTTTCATTTAAGCATACTATTATTTAATATATATATATATATATATATATTATAATACTCACTTTATTTTGAATTGATTGAAGATTAATTAGATAACATGTTAATAAGTAACCAATTTTTTTAAGGATTTACTTAAATTTATTTGTATCAAAAAGGAAATTTCTATTCACAAGTCATCTTTGCTTCATTCTTTTTAAGTTTTCATCATTTCGAACATATCAAAACTTGAATTTATGGCACTTGATATTATCGAAAAAAATTATTTATCATGGATCCTTGACGCTGAAATTTACTTTGACGCTAAAGGTCTTAGAGGCACTATTAAACAAACAAATAGAAAGCTATGATTTTTCTTCGCCATCACCTTCATGAAGGATTAAAAACTGAATATTTAACTGTTAAAGATCCACTTGAATTATGATTTAATTTAAAGGATTGATATGCCCACCTAAAACTTACTGTATTACCAAAAGCTCGATATGAATGGATACATCTTCAATTTCAAGATTTTAAATCTGTAACAGAATATAATTCTTCTATCACAAAGTAAACTCCATATTAAAATTATGTGGAGATACTATCATTGATGATGATTTACTTGAGAAAACTCTCTACCTTTCACGCTTTAAATGTGTTGCTCAACAACAATATCGTGAAAACGAAATCAAAAAATATTCTGAATTAATTATATGTCTACTTGTGGCTGAGCAAAATAATACTTTATTGATGAGAAATCATGAAGTCCATCCCACTAGGTCTGCTTTCATTCCCTGAAGTGAATGTTATAACAAGGTCTAATTAGTCTTAATCAAGACAAAATAATTATCGTGATTTTGGTCGTGGTCATGGTCGAGGACGCAGGAAAGGGCATGTTAGCCGTTGAAATAATTATCGTCATCATGGTCAAAATAAATATGAGAATAATAGAGTTTCTCAAAATAATACTTCCTATGGAAGAATCAATATTTGTCATCGATGTGACATGAAAGAACATTGGGCACGTGATTGTCGTACGTCCGATTATTTTGTCAAATTTTGTCAAGCCTCCCTCAAAAGAAAAGAAAATAATGTGGAGGCCCACTTGACCTTTCATACCGATGATAGTGAAGCAACTCCCTCAAATAAATATGATGATATTGAGACAAATCTTACTAATAAAGATGATGATGACTTCAAGGACTTCTCAAATAATACTCAGTTGAGAGTTGAAGATTTCTATGAGAATATTGCAACTAAAGAACTCATCATCTAGTTGAAAAAATAAAATTATAAAAATAGTTATTATTTTTTTTCTATTGTATTCATAACTATGTTGTTCTTTTTAAATGCTAAGTATTATATCAAACTAGTTTTTATAGTTTGTCAAGTTAATTTTTTAATCTTTATGAAGAGTATGGAAATTTCTCAGTTATCAATTGGATCCCAAATCAATTATGATGATATGTGCCTTATAGATAGTGATACAACACATACTATTTTAAGAGATAAGAAATATTTCTTTTATTTGATTATGAAAGAAGCTAATGTTAATACAATTTTTGGTAGCACAAAATTAATTGAAGGATCCAGAAAAGCTAATCTATTTCTTACCGGAGGAACAAATTTAACAATTGATGAAACATTATATTGTAGTAAGTCTCAGAGGAACTTACTAAGTTTCAAATACATTCGCCAGAATGACTATCATATTGAGACTACAATTGATGAAAGGAATGAGTATCCTTATACTACTACAATGATATCAGGTAAAAAATTTCTACTTGAAAAATTATCTGCTCTTTCATTTGGCTTATCACATTTCATAGTAAACCAAAGGTTTACTAACTCAAATGATTTTATCATTTGGCATGACCAGTTGGGGTATCCCGATTCTAATATGATGCGCAAAATAATTGAGAATTCACATGGACATTCTTTGAACAACCAAAAGATTCTTCAAATTAAGAAATTCTCTTGTGTTGCATGTTCTCAAGGCAAATTAATTACTAGACCACCAGTAATCAAAGTGAAAATTGAATCATCAACATTTTTAGAACATATACAGGGTGATATATATGAGCTCATTCATCCGTCATGTGGACCATTCAAATATTATATTATTTTAATAGATGCATCTAAAAGATGATCACATTTGTGCTTATTATCAACTCACAATGTGGCGTTTGCGAGGTTACTGGCCCAAATAATAAAATTACGTGCACAATTTTTAGATTATGCAACAAAGATAATTCATCTCGATAATGCTGGTGAATTTACATCCCAAAATTTTAATGATTATTGTATATCAACTGGGATAACAATTGAGCATCCAGTTGCTCATGTTCATACTCAAAATGGTCTAGCGAAATAATTGATTAAACACCTCCAATTAATTGCTAGACTAATGCTTATGAGAACAAAACTTCTCACTTCAGTATGGGGTCATGCTATTTTGCATGTATCAAATCTTGTGTGTATTAGACCCACAAGTTATCATAAAGTCACCCCATTATAATTGGCTTTTGGTCTGGAGCTGAATGTTTCTCATCTTAGAATATTTGGATATGTGGTATATGTTCCAATTGCTCCATCACAACGCACAAAGATGGGTCCCCAAAGAAGGTTGGAGATATATATTGGGTATGAATCTCCTTCTATTATAAAATATTTGAAACCTATAACTGGAGATTTATTCGCATCAAGATTTGTTGATTGTCATTTTGATGTTTCAGTATACTCAACATTAAGGGGAGAAGATAAACAACCGAGGAAAGAGACAGATTGGAATGCATTGTCATTATCACATTTAGATACTCAAATAAGTAAATGTGAACAAAAAGTTCAAACGATAATTCATTTGCCGAATATTGCAAATCAACAACCAGATGCATTCACTGACCTATCAAGAGTTACTAAATTTCATATTCTAGCTGTTAATGCTCCAATTCGAGTTGATGTCCTAATAGGATAATTAATTAATATAAATGATTTCAAATCATGCTTAAAACGTGGCAGACCAACCGGTTCAAAAGATAAAAAATCTTAAAAAAGAAAGGAGAAAATAATCAAGATGATCATAATATAAAAGAACTTTCTTCAGAAGAGCAAGAAGACATAATAATTGATGAAACCTTAGAAAAGGTTCAAGCGTCTGAAAATAATGAAGAGATCTCAATAAATTATGTCTCATCGAGAAAAATATGGAACCAAGCTCATATAATTATCGATAATATTTTTGCTTATAATGTCGCTGTTGAAACAATACAAAAAAATGAGAATCTTGAACCAAAATCTAGCGAGGAATGTAGACAGAAAAATGATTCGCCAAAATGGAAATATGTTACTCAAGTTGAATTAGCTTCGCTTGAGAAATGCAAAATTTTTGAACCGATAGTCCGAATATCTAAAGGGATAAATCCAGTTGGTCACAAATGGGTTGTTGTGCGAAAGAAAAATGAGAAAAATAAAGTCATAAGATATAAAGCACGACTTGTGGCACAAGAATTTTTGAAAAGTCCTGTCATTGATTATCTGGAGATGTATTCTTCTGCGGTGGATGCAATCACCTTCAAATATCTTATAAATATAACAATTCATGAAAAACTTGACATGCATATGATGAATGTCGTCACAACCTATTTATATGGCTCATTAGACAACGACATATTTATGAGAATCTCAGAAAGATTCAAAATGCCCGAAATATATAAAGATTCTCTGAAAACATGTTCAATAAAACTTCAAAAATATCTATATGAATTGAAGCAATCAAGACACATGTGGTATAATCACCTTTTTGAATACCTATTGAAAGAATGGTATAAGAATGACCCAATTTATTCTTGTGTATTTATTAAAAGATTTAGATCAAAATTTACTATAATAGTTGTATATGTTGATGACTTAAATGTAATTGAAACTCGTGAAGAGCTTTCAAAGGTAATAGAATGTCTTAAAAAGAAATTTGAAATCAAAGACCTTGGAAAAACAATTTTATCTTGTTCTACACATTGACCATTTTACAAGTAGTAATTTATTCATCAATCAATATATACTGACAATCTTTTTAAAAGATTTTACATGGATAAAACACATTCATTAAGTACCTTAATGATTGTGATATCACTAGATATTAATAAAGAACCATTCCGGCCTTATGAAAATGAGTAAGAGCTTGTTGGTGCTGAATTACCATATCTTAGAGCAATTGGTGCATTAATGTATCATGCTAATAATTCTCGGCATGATATATCTTTTTCTGTAAATTTATTAGCAAGATTTAGTTCCTTCCCAACACGTAGACACTTGAATGGTATTAAGCATATATTCATATATTTTCAAGGAACATTGATATGAGACTATTTTATTCGAAAGAGTCAATTTTGCAACTAATTAGTTGTGCAGATGCAGGATATTTTTCTGATTCACATAAAGGACAATTTCAGATAAATTATTTATTCACATGTGGAGGTACAACCATATCATGACATTCAACAAAACGAACTATGGTTACTACTTTTTCAAATCATGCAGAAATAATGACTATCCATGAAGCTAGTCGAGAATGTGTTTGGTTGAGATCAATAACTCAACATATCGTGGAAATGTGCAACCTTCCTCTGAAAAGAGATGTTCCAACAATATTATATGAAGACAACACTGCATGTATATCTCAACTAAGAGAAGAATCCATCAAAGGAGACAGAATGAAACATATTGTGCCAATTTCTTTTCACTCATGATCTTCAAAAGAAAGGTGAAATAGATGTTAAACGAATTCGTTCCAGCGATAATTTAGCAGATATATTCACCAAAGCATTGCCAACATCGAATTTTGAAAGCTAAGATACAAGATTGGGATGCATCATCTTTGAGATATTAATTGATATCTTCATCATGGGGAGCAAATACGCGTTGCACTTTTTTTTCCTTAACCAAGGTTTTATCCCACTGGATTATTTTGATAAGGTTTTTAATGAGGTAGAAAACAAAGCATATTACTGCATGGACAACCAAGGGGGAGTGTTGTAAAATAGATGTCCAAATAAATATTTTTTATGTCCATATAATATATTTTGTGGCAATTTACAGATACACACAATATACATTATGTGTAAGATGGGTTTACACTAATTTTAGTTTGTGTTGTAACCTAATCATTCATGTAATATACTTGATGTCCAAAGTGTATACATAACAATGAGATATCCATTAGTGGCCATGTATACAGAAGTATAAATATCCCCCTTTTTGACATAGTTCGAGTTGAAATTACCATGTTGTTTAATCTGAAGACTGTACATTGTCTAAAGCAAAGACTTTATATGATCGACAAAGACTTCACATCACTCAGACTATGCATAATTCTTGCTCACATAAAATAACTATTTGTTATTTGAATTCATAACCATGAGTATTGGATTACCAAGTTAAGTGCTAATAAAACACCTTTTTTTTTGCAGTTCAAATCATAATTTATTTAAAAAATTTGACTTTTCTTCTCCTAAATTGCAATAACTTATAATATTGGATCATAAGGATAGTGTGATGAAGACAAAATTACTTATAGGTACTTCATTAGGTGGTCACTATGTTGCTCTGTGATCATATCTGAGAAACCTTTCTAATTTAGATAATTGGACTCTTGAATAGAACAGTTTTCCTCCCAAGGCTTGAGAACTTCACTCTCCGAGGCACCATGCAAAAAATACGACAAGTTCCTTATTATGTTTGAGACATTAAATCATAAATGAAGAGACTCAATGCAATGATGCTTTTATGTTTGATGGAAAATTTCACTACATTCCAGATTATGGGGAATGAGATGAAGATATCCTTAAATAGGAGTTGTTAGATTTTGAAGGATGCAAAAATTTATGATGTTGTATATCATTCACATTTTACATATGATCGTAACACTAATATCTTGCAAACTTTTTGTGAAGCTTGGTGTTCTATTACAAATACATTGCTCGCTTTAGTTGGAGAACTATTTATCACTCTGGGACAGATATGTAATTAGTGGTCTACCCATAACAAAAATATAATGACCTCAAAGGTCATTTTTTATATTTTTGACTAAATTACCATTTTGCCCTTCTCAAAAGTGACCTTGGATCATTTTTTGTTGAGCCTAAAAGTCTGATTTTGAAAATCTTATAAAAAATTGAAGTTTTGTAAAAGAAAGAGTTTTAAAAGGCTTAAAGTTGGAAATTTTGAGTTTTTAGGTCATTTTGAGTTTCGAGTGTTAGAATTTGATTTCGTCGATTTCATCAATTTCAGAATGCTGAATCTGGTATAGGAGGACTTGCAAAACTGAATTAGGAATTAAAACGAATATTTTGGACCCAAAGTTTCATTATTTTAGTTTATTTTGGATCATATATTTGACTTTGGTCAACGTACGAAGTTCAGGAACTCATATCAAAATTTCGTCCATTCTAGTACTTCTGAGTGGTGAAACTAATGCTATAAATGGATTCGTTGTAATTTTTTAGAGTTTTCATAAATATTTTGAGTTTTGAGTATGAAACTAGTTTAAATGATCTTTCTTGGGTTGGGGACCAAGGAGGTTTCAGATTCAAATTTTGACTGTTCTATTAAGTACGAATCGTTGTCTCAGGTAGGATTTTATGTTTGGTTTGTGTTCACAAGATTTTGAATGAATTCCAAGAGTCCAGTTCGTGAGTTTTGTGCTATGTATTTACTGATGTTGGTTGTTTCTGGTGGAATTAGAACCCTTCTTTGCATTTGCGCAGACCCCTCCGCATTCACGGAGTATGATGGCAATTGACCTCTGCATTCATAGAGCTGGGGCGGCGTTCACAGAGTATAGTCAACCACATCTCAGTGTTCGTGGAAGAATAGTCCACATTCGCAGAGTGTTGAGTCTCCCATGTCTCTGCGTTCGTGGATATGGATCCGCTTTTGCAGAGTACATTAAATGCCTGAACAATTTTAACTTTTAAAAGACGCGATTAAATCCCTTTTCACCATTTTCAACTCTCCCAAGCTTGGTTTTAAAGTGGGATTTTGAGGTTTTTCAAGAAAATTCGATTGGGTAACTATTTTCTAACCTATTTTGTTTATTTACATTGATTAATTCGTGATTTTACCTTATAATTTTGGGATTTTAATGGTGTAAATTGGGAATTTCTGAGAGTTTGGTTTCCAAACTTTAATTGATGATTTCTCCTTCATCTTAACTTCGTTTTCAAAATTATTTTCACCGTTGAACTCTTTATCACATTGAGAATATTTTCATGCTTTAATTTTTCAGAATTTGACTACATTGTTTATGGAATTTTGACTATTTTACCCTTTTTCTCTGAATTAATTGATTTTGGAGTCATTAGATTCGTTATGTGATTGTGATGTCATATTTGAATAGATTTTGGTGAGTTAGAGTACCATAGAAGGCGAAAGGCAACAATTTTGACTTAATTTGAGCCAAGTAGACCTCTAACCTTTTGTTATCCATTAATGAACCTTGTATGCTCCTCTGTGTTTGGAATTGAGTACTTTGGGGGTAGAATTGTATCATCGTAGTCTTGATCATGATATTTTAAATTGAATAATTGTCATATGGTGGTATACCAACTTGTAAATTAATTGTGGATTCGTAACCTATGTGATATTGTGAATCATTTGATATTGATAGCGAGATGGTACTTACACTGTGATATGATTACTATATTGAGACTCTGGTGATACTGAGGCACTAATGATATTAAACTATTGATAATATTGAGATCATTATGATGTTGATATTATGATATAATTGTGATCATGCACATTTCATCTATTATTATTTGTGCATTGATACTTATGGTGGCTACGACCAAGAGATGGGTAAGGTAACATATGGGTTGGTAGCCAAGATCTCTACCGGTCGAGCGAGATAATATGTCGGCGCTCTGAATTTATTTTTGGATGGATTCGAGGTAATTTATGGAAGGTTGAGCATTAGCCAAGATCTTTGCCGGTAATATTGATGGATATATGGTCATATGTGGCCCACATGGGTTCCGTCTGAGACAGTCAACTAGTCAATGGATGTGTATTATAGTATAGTCATGCATCATGATTATTTGACATTGCATCACAATATTAATATGTTATGACATCCACTCCATCTCATATCATGTCTGATTGATATTAGTTGTATATTGCTTATGAGATTGTATACTTAGTGAATCACTGATTTGAGTAAGTGTTGGATCTATTCACATACTTGTGTGTTGATATACTATACCAGTGATGAGTATATCTATATTACTGTGGTCTTATATTATATTGTGTTGGGATATTTCTGAGTGCATGATTGTAGTTCGGTGGATAATGGCTTGGAGTTAAGGAGTTACTTATGTTATTCATTGTTTTACCTTAGGTTAGTTTCATTTCGTTGAGTACCCTATTGTTTGATGCTCAACCCCTTGATACATTTTTTGTAGGTTGTGATTTCGGTCCACCTTGCTAGCTTTCTAATTATATTTTATCAAGTTTTGGATCTATCGAGAGGTAGCTGCTTATTCCTTCGGTGGTCCCTTGGAGATTCTACTATCATGTTTTGTTCTATTTGAGGACTAGATATTATGACTTGTATTTCATTTGAGCATTCGACACTTAGAGGCTTGTATGTGTGACACCAGTTCTTGGGATAGCTATAGTTTATTTTCTTCCGCTTAATTATCTTACTAGACTACTTATCTTCTGCTTTTAGCATTATTGTTGAGTTGTTTGGATTTAGGATTACTTACCTTGGTCGGTTAAGTGAGTTCCATCACACTCGAATTTTGGGTCATGAAAATTTGGTATCAGAGACCTAGGTTCATAGGTGTCACATGTGTACAAACCCAGTCTAGTAGAGTCTTGAGGATTGGTGCGGCGACATTCGTTGCTTATCCTTGAGAGGCTTTGAAGGCTGTTAGAAAACTCTCCTTTGCTTCATTCTGATCCATTCATGCATGGGTTTTGGTTTGATACTAAGTATTTATTTGTCCTTTTGACAGATGGCGAGGACCAGAGCTACTACTGCCATATGACAAGGGGAGGCCGCCCCTGATGTTGCTATTGAGACCCAGCTAAGGGTAGGGGTTATGCCAAAGAACGTGCTTGAGAATGGGGTCGAGGAGCTGTACTAGTAATAAACTGTGATTGGGGTATCTCCTTCGAGCCATCCATGGAGCCTAGATAAGATCATGTTTCACATGAGTATGTTGCAGTGTCACTACTTTAGGATACACTTTTGAGAGTCTTAGATATGTTGGAGACTTTGGGGTAGGCAGGTAGCTGAGCCGACACTTCTGGTACTTCACAAAATCGGCTTGGGGTTCATCCCTCAGATCAACAATAGGCTCCAGTGGCCTATGCTAAGGTAGAGTAGCCTTTAGCAGCTTCGATTATTGATATTCAACTTGTATCTACCTTCACTGATGAGGAGCAGCGGAGATATGAGAGATTTTGAAAGATGGAGCCACCTCAATTTTAGGGTGGCAAGACTGAATATACCCATGAGGTTTTTATCACTTGGTGGGAGTAACTTGAGACTGTAGGGTTGGAAGAGACCCATGGTGTTCGATATGTATCCTTCCAGCTCTGTGGGCTAGGCAGGGAGTGGTGGAGGAATTAATGGGATCACTTCCAGCTGGGTCTCCTCAAATGACTTGGGAGATATTTTCAGATGCCTTCTATGATCAGTTTGTTCCATGGAGTGTCCGTGAGGATAGTCGATTAATGTTCAAGAGTTTGAGGCAGGGTACTATAACCTTTTTAGAGTGTAAGGTCAATTTTTACCAGTTATCCTAACATGCTATAACTATACTTCCAACTGAGGCGGAGGGAATTCGCCAATTTGTGAGAGGACTAGTTTT
Source organism: Solanum aculeatissimum (assembly GCA_038996855.1). Lineage (NCBI taxonomy): Eukaryota > Viridiplantae > Streptophyta > Magnoliopsida > Solanales > Solanaceae > Solanum > Solanum aculeatissimum. The sequence goes on along the minus strand of JBCEWC010010235.1, from coordinate 6,389 downwards.
TCCTATTAGATTGTCGATATTCTAGGTATCTAGAGATGGGGATTCCTTACATTCAGTTGTTAGTGCCTTTAAGGAGGCAGAGTTGACGCAGAGAGTGGAGTTTGAGGACCCCAAAAGGATTCATACATCGAGACAGTACTCGGGTGCCTCATCAGGGGGTAAAGGTATGGTCAGAGGAGAGGCTCATTTCAGAATCATAGGGTTTTTGAGGCCTTGACAAATTCATAAAAAGGATGATGCTCTTGTGATTTATATAGTTTAGCTTAGAGTTCATCCAGTTCTTAGTAGAGGCCTATGGGCCGAGGTGGCTATAGTATTCCTCCTACTCCATCATAACAGTTGTACACCCCTATATCCATCATAACAGTTGTACACCCCTCTAAAAGTTTATTGATTAAGGATGTTTGGCTTACTTAGGTTTTATTTATGATACCATTTTTGAGTCATCTTCTATGAAGTCTATTCTAGTGGTTGGTGAATTTCCAAATATGTTTCCTACTGATCTACCAGGAGTCCCTCTGGACCAGGACATTGATTTTTCTATTGATCTTGAGCTGGGCACTAAGCCCATTTCTATCACTCTCTATCAAATTTCTCTAGCTAAGTTGAAGGAGTTAAATGAGCAGATCTAGGATATGTTGAGTAAGGGCTTTATTCACCCTAGTGTTTAACCTTGGGGTTCCCCTATTCTGTTTGTTAAGAAGAAGGATGGTTCCATGAGGATGTGTATTGATTATAGATAGTTGAACAGGGTGACTTTCAAGAATAAGTAATTAATTCCCCGCATAGATGACTTATTTGATCAACTTCAGGGAGCTGCATTATTTTCTAAGATTGACTTGAGGTTAGGGTATCATAAACTTTGGATTCGACCATCAGATATACCCAAGACAACCTTTCAGACTAGGTATACCGCTATGAGTTTCTTGTTATGTCCGTTGGTTTGACTAACGCCCCTGCAATATTTATAGTGTTAATGAACAGGGTGTTCCAACTGTATTTAGATTCATTCGTGATTGTGTTTGTAGATGATATCTTCGTCTATTCCAAGACCAAGGAGGTCCGTGAGGCATTTGAGGATTGTACTCCAAAGGCTCAGGGAGGAGAAACTATATGAAAAATTCTCCAAGAGCGAGTTCTAGTTGAGTTTCATAGCATTCTTAGGACACCGGGTATTTAAGGAGGGTATTCGACTTGATCAAACAAAGGTTGAGTTCATTCGGGCTTCTCCACATATTTTGCATACACGTGGTAGTAGATCAGGTGTACCGATCCTTTCTTATTACATTAGGGGCTATGAGACTTGGGCAGACTTGATTATTTTGGATATGGTAGATTTTGATGTTATTCTAGAAATAGATTGGCTATCTCTGTATCATGCCATTCTTGATTCTTATTCCAAGACTGTTATCTTAGCCATGCTAGGTAGATCGAGGATTGAGTAGACTGGTTTGAAGGGTTCCTATCCTAGTAAAGTGATATCTTATATTCGGTCCTAATAGTTTATTAATTAAGGATGTTTGGCTTACTTAGTTTTTATTCATGATACTGTTGCTGAGTCACCTTCTATGGAGTCTATTCTAGTGGTTGGTGAATTTATGGATGTGTTTCCTACTGATCTACCCGGAGTCCCTCTACACCGAGATATTGATTTTGCTATTAATCTTGAGACGGGCAATAAGCCCATTTCTATCACTCCTTATCGGATGGCTCCAACTGAGTTGAAGGAGTTAAAGGAGCAGCTCCAGGATCTATTCAGTAAGGGCTTTATTCACTCTAGTGTTTGATCTTAGGGTGACCCAGTTCTGTTTGTTAAGAAGAAAGATGGGTCCACGAGGATGTGTATTGATAATAGACAGCTAAACAAGGTGACTGTCAAGAATAAGTAACCGATTCCCCTCATAGAGGACTTATTTGATCAACTTCAGGGAGTTGTACTATTTTCTAAGATTAACATGAGGTCAGGGTATCATGAACTTCGAATTCGACCATCAGATATATGTAAGATAGCCTTTCAGACTAGGTATGGCCACTATGAGTTTTTGGTTATGTCCTTTGGTTTGACTAATGCCCTTGCAACATTTATGGAGTTGATAAACAAGTTATTCTGGCCATATTTAGATTCATTCATGATTGTGTTCATAGAAGATATCTGTTTCTATTCCAAGACCGAGGAGGACCACGTAAGGCATTTAAGGATTGTACTCCAGAGGCTCAGGGAGGAGAAACTGTATGCAAAATTATCCAAGTGTGAGTTCTGGTTGAGTTTCGTAGCATTATTGGGACACGTGGTATCCAAGGAGGGTATTCGAGTTGACCTAACAAAGATTGAGGTCATTTGGGGTTGGACTAGTCCTACCTTAGTTATAGAGATTCATAGTTTTATGGGTTTTGCTGGTTATTATCGCTATTTTGTTTAGGGCTTCTTCACTATTGCAGCTCCACTGACCAGACTTACTCAGAAGAATGTGGTATTCCATTGATCTGATTAGTGTGAGGAGAGCTTCCAAAAGGTCAAGTCATTGTTGACTACAACTCTTGTTCTGATATTATCGGGGGAGGGTGTTGATTTCCCTATTTATTGTGATGCTTCAGAAGTGGGGCTAGGTGGTGTGTTGATAAAGAAAGGGAAGGTTATTACTTATGCTTCTAGATAGTTGAAGGTCCATGAGAAGAACTATCACACTTAAGATTTGGATTTGGCGGCGGTCATGTTTGTATTGAAATTATGGTGACACTATCTGTATGGAGTCTATTATGAGATATTTAATGATCATCGCAACCTACAATATATCTTCAGTCTGCGGGACCTAAATATGAGACGAAGAAGGTGGATTGAGCTTCTAATGTGGTGACTAATGCATTGAGTAGGAAGGTTTCTAGCATGGGGAGTTTAACAACTATCTGGGCTGAGGAGCGGCCGTTGGCTAGAGATGTTCAGAGATCATCCAATGGGTTGGGGAGATTGAAGATTTTAGATCAAGGAGGAGTGCTTGCTACTATTGAGGCCCGCTCATTATTGATGGATCCGATTCATGAGAGAGTTTGAGGATGAGAAGTTATGTATAATCTGGGATAAAGTGACTAGAGGTGAAGCTAGAGAGGTAGTGCTTGAGTCTGATGGTGTTTTGAGCATTGGGATTTTTATTTGTGTGCCTAAGGTGGGTGATTTGATCCGATTGATACTTGAGGAGGCTTATTTTGTTAGATATTCTATATATCCAGGGACAACTAAGATGTACCATAATCTGAGTCAGCATTATTGATGGTTTGATATAAAGAGTGATATACTAGAGTTTATAGCTAAGTGCTTGACATGCCAGCAGGTCAAGTATGAGAACTTGAGGCCTGGTGGAGAGCTTTAGAGGATTCCCATTCTCGAGTGGAAGTGGGAACACATTTCCATAGACTTCGTAGTTGGCTTACCTCTTACTGTTAGGGTTTTTGATTCTATTTAGGTAGTGGTGGATCAATTTACCAAGTTCTCCCACTCATTCTAGTTAGAGTGAAGTATACCACATAGAGACTGGCCTAACTTTATATTAGTAAGATAGTGAGACCTCTTGGGGTCCCGATTTCCATTATGTCAGATCGAGGATCGTTGTACACTTTACATTTTTTGAGGATTTTACAACATGGTTTGGGTACTCATTTGGATTTGAGTCGAACTTTTCACCTCAGACTAATGGCCAGTCTGATAGAACTATTTAGGTATTGGTGTATATCCATTGAGCTTGTGTTGTTGATTTTAGAGCTAGATGGGACTAACATTTGGCCTTAGCGGAGTTTACGTACAACAACAATTATCATTCCAGTATTCAGATGGCTTTTTTTGAGGCCTTGTATGGCCGGAGATTTTGATCGCCCATAGATTGGTTTGACATAGTAGCAGTGGTGAGTATGGGTATTGATATGTTGAGAGATGATTTTGAGCTAGTGCGGTTGATTCAAAGTAGATTGGTGACAATCCAAAATTTCCAAAAGAGCTATGCTGATAGGTGGGTTTGACCTTTGGAGTTCACGGTTGGTGATATGGTTTGGTTGAAAGTCTCACCTTTGAAGGGTGTTATGAGATTCGGGAAGAAGCGCAAGCTCAGTCCGAGGTTCATCGGTCCTTTTGAGATTCTTGATAGAGTAGGAGAGGTGGCTTACAGACTTACCTTGCCACCCAACCTATTTTTAGTCCATCATGTGTTCTACGTTTCGATGGTGTAACATAATATTCTAGATGAGTCTCATGTGATTTCTATGGATTCAGTTGAGTTGAGCCCTGATTTGACTTATGAGGAGGAACCAGTAGCCATTTTGGACAGGAAGGTGAGGAAGTTGAGGATTAAGGAGATCGCTTTAGTAAAGGTCCAGTGGATCCAAGAGTAGGGCAATATGAGAGGTAGAGTCAGATATGCATGCCCGATACACCTCAGTTGTTTGAGCCTTCAGGTGTGTCCCTTATCTCATGTTCGAGGACAAACATTATTTTTAGTCATGGATGATGTAATAACTTCGAAGGTCATTTTTGATATTTTCAACTAAATTACCATTAGTCCTTTCCCAAAAGTAGCCTTGGATCATTTTTGGTTGTGCCTAACAGTTGGATTTTGAATTCCATGTTTGGTTTGTGTTCACAGAATCCGAATAGATTTTGGAAGACCAATTCGTGAGTTTTGTGTTGTGTGTTTGTTGGGCATGACTGTCTTTGGTGCAATTAGCACCCTACTCCGCTTTCGTGTAGACCCCTCTGCATTCACAGAGTGTGATGGAAATTGACCTTCGCATTTGCAAATCTGAGCCGCATTCGCAGAGTTCAGTCAGCCATATCTCCGCGTTCGCAGAGTGTTGAGTCCTCCATATCTCCGCGTTCCCGAATATGGATCCGCGTTTGTGGAGTACATTAAACGCCTAAACAGTTTTAACTTTTAAAAGACATGATTAAATCCTTTTCCACCAATTTCAACGCTCCAAGCTTCGTTTAAAGTGGGATTTGGATGTTTTTCAGGACATTTCGATTGGGTAACATTTTCTAACTTATTTCGTTGATTTACATTGATTAATTCCTGATTTTAACTTATAATTTTTGGATTTTAATGGTGTAAATTGGGGATTTCCTAGACTTTGATTTTTAAACTTTTATTGATGATTTCTTCCTCATCTTAACTCCGTGTTCGAAATCATTTTCACCATTAAACTCCGTATCACCTTGAGAATATTTTCATGTTTTAATTTTCTGATTCTAGCTATATTTCTTAGCCTGGGATTTTTTACTATTTTATCCTTTTTCTCTAAATTAATTGATTTAAGTGTCATTAGATTCATTATATGATTGTGATACCATATTTGATTAGATTTTGGTGAGTTGGAGTACCATAGAAGGGAGAAGGCAGTGATTTTGACTTGATTCGAGACTTTGTTTGAGGCAAGTAGACTTCTAACGTTTTGTTAAGTATGAATGAACCTTGTATGCTCCTATGTGTGTGGAATTAAGTACTTTGGGGGTAGAATTGTATCATCGTAGGCTTGATCATGATATTTTGAATTGAATAATTATTGATATGGTGGTATACCAACTTGTAAATTAATTATGGATTCGTAACTCATGTGATATTGTGAGTCATTTGATATTAAAGCGAGATGGTGCTTATATTGTGATATGATTGCTATATTGAGTCTGTAGTAATACTGAGACACTAATGATATTGAGTTATTGATGATACTGAGGTGTTGGGATAATTATGATGTTGATACTATGATATAATCGTGGTCATGCACATTACATCTATTATTATTTGTGCATTGATAGTTGTGGTGTCTACGGTCGAGAGATGGGTAAAGTAATATGTGGGTTGGTGGCTGAGGTCTCTACCGGTCGAGCCGAGGTAATATGCCGGCGGTCCGAGGTCATTTTCGTACAAATCCGAGGTCATTTTTGAAAGGGTGAGAATTAGCCGAGGTCTTTGCCAGCAATGTTCATAGATACATGGTCCATGTGTGGCCCCCATGGGTTTTGTTTGAGGCAGTCATCTGGTCAGCGGATGTGTGTCATAGGATAGACATGCATCACAATATTTGACATTGCATCACATTATTAATATTTCGTTGAATCCACTCCATCTCATATCATATCTAACTTTTGACAACTTTCGTGAGAGGATGCCACTTTCGTAAATTCTAGGCTTACGTAATACTTGTAAAATATGAAGAGTTTAGGACACAACATATTAATCATAATTGAATAATAAAGTAATAATAATTCAAACCAGTTTATATCGTAAGCACCTTTCAAAATAATTTAAACCAATATCTTGCGAGATTGTTTTTTCTACATTACCCATACTACTACAGTACATGCTATAAATTATTACCATATTAAAATACCGAGACATAAAACTTAT
>JBCEWC010010234.1:0-17871 GCA_038996855.1 Solanum aculeatissimum | reverse complement strand
GAAAGAGAAAAATAAAAAAAATTGAGAGACAATTGAGCATAGAGAGTTTTTTAAAAGATAGTTAAGATGTAGAGGGGTAAAAGTGTCTTTAATTCAACTTAAAGTAAAAAAGAGTATATTTTTTTAACATTTCTCTTATGAAGGACAAAATATCAAGACCATCATATTTGATGGACATTCTATGTAATTTTCTCTTCTTTTTTAAAAAATTAAATTTGCCCCAGTGGGCCTTTTATTAATAATCAGAACAAATCAAAAAACATACATATGAGTTAGGCCCAACCCCGGCCCAACCCGGTAGCCCAACAATAGCAAGTGATGGAAAAATATCTACACATTCCAGTGCTTTCCTAATCCCTATCTTCCAAACTTGATGTCTGTTGAAGCCTCCAAACACCCAACTTTCTGTCTCCTTCATCTTTGTATACTCGGTGAACGCCTCAAGGCTAATAGGTTGTTTGGTTTGAATAGAAGTAATGATGAGATAAGTTATGATGGGATAAGTTATGTTGGGATTAGTAATGATGGAATAAATTATGTTGGGATTATTTTTTATTGGGTGTTTGGTTTGTTGTATAAATTTTAAGAATTGTTATTTGTTTATAAAAATATCCTTCACTTTATTAATATTTTTTTTTAATATATTTGTTTTTGCTAGCTTTAGTTATTCAATATTTATTTTAATGTAAAATTTTTATCTTATATAGCTTAAATATTTTTATGTGTGCATGGTATGCATTTAAAATAAACTTTCTTCTTATTTAATTTTAAAATAGAACTTCTATTTTTAAGTTTGTTAAAGTAAAAAATGATTTATGAAAAATTAAAATATAAAGAAAATAAGAATTAGTTAATAAAAATTATATTATATAGTGTAATTTTTTAATAGAAAAAAAAAGAAATATCATAAAAATAAGGAGGGAAGGTTGTGAATGTTCTTATAATGTGTTAAAAAAATGTAAATATACATAAATATACAAAATGAGATATAAAAAAAGTTTAAAAGAATATTTTTGTCATTTATCCATTTTATCCTGGGATAACTTATCCCGGGATCACTATACCGCAAGAAGAGGGATAACTTATCCCAGTACTATTTATTAGTCCCGGGATAAGTTATCCCGAGTTTACCAACCAAACGTCAACTTAAGGGCCACTATATTTTTATCCCGGGATTAAATGCACTTATCTTTCACACCAAACGACCCCTAAAGCTTTGTCCAGATATGCTTTTATTACATCCAGGTATGTTGTTTTGCTCTTCATCTATGTCTGCAATGTTCTTACCTCTGCATCTTCCTTTCTCCGAATGTTGCACCAGTGAAGACGACCCTTAGGATGATGTCTTTTGAGGAAATTCAACTTGTGCCCTGTTGATGGATGTCTGAGTAAGCCAACCTTATATATCTTCTTCGTTTTTGCACTTTGACTCTCGATACATTTTTGTTCCTTTTTGTTTTAGAAAGGATAAGGGAGAAATCAGAAGTACTCACCTGCCACACAATGCTACCTATCAATTCCTTTCTCGAACCCTTTTGTCTTACCATGGACTGTTTTTGTAAGCAAATGTGTGCTAAGTTAGGAGTTCTGCAACCAATTATCTCCTTTCCATTTTGTCTGTATATATAGTAGCAGTAGACTCCTCTTTTTGATCTATATTTGGACTTATTCATATTAGTCTCCATGAATGTTTATCGGTTTTGCTCGAATTCTAAATGTAACTGATTATGTTTTATCCATATTTATCAGCTTTCTACACTCACTAGGTAGTTGACTAAATATATGATATTGAATATCTTCAGTTTGATCCATGACATTGTTAGCTGACGTATCTTCAAGTTGATTGCTTTCTCTGTATGTATGATGAATTTCCATTTTACTTTCTGTCATTAGCCTTTGTATTTCCTCTATGTACTCTATAATTATCCAAAGCACCCTCCGTTCTTTCCTGATCATCTTTAGGATCCCAAGGGAATCTGTTTCCACCATACATCCCACCATGTTAGCGCTTTTGCAATATTTGATTGCCATTAAAATGGCAATGGCTTCTACTTCAGTACTCCTCTTTAGCCCAATCTTCCTAGCTTCTATATATACAAGATTTCGATGTTCATTTTTGACGCAGAAAGCATAGGAGCTTGGCCCAGAATTTCCCATGCAAGCTCCATCAGTACTACATTTGACTTTCCCCTCCCTAGGAAAACTCCACCTCACCGGATAGTAATGCAGTTTAGGCCCGTATCTATGTATTGCAATACTCATATCAATCCATCTCCAAGGAACTTCAACTTCTGGGAACCTTTGTTGACAAAACTGGTATAAGGTATGTTGGCATTGATTTACCACTCCTTTAAAGAAAATCAGTTTTTCATATCTCATAGCATTTTTTCTTTTTCACAATTCCCACATTATTACCATTGGAACTGCTTTATATATGGCCTGCATTTTTGTAGAATCTTTCAATCTCTACCATCTCAATATTATTTGTTGTAAATGAACTCCCTCAACTTGCAGATTTGCAAAAGAAGCAAAGAACTTCCATAGCTTTTGGGCTATTGGAGCTGTTAGAAATAGATGAGCCATAGTTTCTTCTGCCTAGTCCTCACAAAAATGACATCGTGAGGCCAACTTTATATTCATTCTCTTCAAGTTGTCTTCAGTAGCCACCCTTCTCTTCCACACTCTCCATTAAAAAAAAATATATTTTAAAAGGTAGCCCTTTCAGCCATATATTATCCAGCCAACTTAGCCTCTCTTTTTTCTGTCTAAGGTAGTTAAAAGCAGAACTAGTTGAAAAAATTCCACTAGCACAAGACATCCACCAAGCTTTGTCACTTGCATCACTGCCTATTGAAGGGTGCACTAATTTCACAATGTATTCCACCATATCTTCTGACAACACCTAATTTAATTATTCAATAATCCACTCCCCATTTCAGATAAAATCTTTGACCTCCACTTCCTCATCCACTGTCTTTTCTTCAATAAATACAAAGCTCCCAATTTAGTCCAGTTACCAAATAAAAAACTAGAGGAACCTGACTTAAGTTGCCACCAAATTTCATGCTCCACCTCATCTCTAATACTGGTAAGCTTCCTCCAAATCAATGAGCCAATCATTCCTTTAGCAATACATGGATGATCTTTTTTGCAGTATTTGTTTCACATGTAGCTTCCCCACATAGAAGAGGTCGAGGTTCTCAAATTCCACTACAACTTTGACAATAGTGCTTTAGATACATCATACAAGGATCTGAAAGCCACTCCACCTTCTTCCTTTGGATAACATAATTTATCCCAACAGATCCAATGCTTACCCCTTCATCCCCAATCTTACTCCAAAAAAAGGATGCAAAAATCTTATGAATTTAGTTTATTACCTTTTTTGGAGGGCTCATGGCAGAAAGGAGGTATATAGGCATTGACTGTAGCACATGATTTATCAAAATGTATTTACCTCTATAGGATAGAAACCTATTTTGCCAGCTTCTGATTCTCCTTGTCACTTTCCTCACAATCTCTTCACAATAAGATGCATTTCTTCTCCCATAAAAGACTAGACATCCTAGATATACAAAAGGAAAGTTCCCCAACATGATTCCAAAAATCTTATTTATTCTCGTAATCACAGCCAAAAGAGTTTCTTCAAGAACGTAAAAGGAAATTTTATTTTTATTGATTAGTTGTCCAGACACCCTCTCATATGCACTCAGAATCTTCATAATCTTGATGATGGAAGCCTTATCCCCAAATCCAAAAATAATTGTGTCATCGGCATATGATAAGTGATTGATTTTAGGACTCCATTTTGGAAGCCCAAAACCAATATACCTACTGTCAGAGAATAAATCATTGAGTTCTCTAGATAGTACTTCAACAACAATGATGAACAATATTGGTGACTAAGGATCACGCTGTTTAACCCCTCAAGTGAATTTAAAAATCCAAATGACTGACCATTAACTAGAACTGAGTACCAATTATTGCAGAGTAATCTCCATACCATATCAATAAGAGTTTCAGAGAACCCAAACTTCTTTAATACTTTTGTGAGATAAACCCAAGAAACCCTGTTACAAGCTTTGTCCATATCAAGCTTGACCACCACATTGTGATTTTTGTTTCTTAAATTAATATCTCTTACAATCTCCTGATCTAGAAATAAATTTTCTGAAATGTTTCTTCCCTAATGAAGCCTGATTGATTATGAGAGACGATGCTAAGAAGAATCATAGAAATTCTTGTCATGACCTTGGAAATCATTTTATTAATGACATTACTCAAATTGATAGGTCTCTAATCTACCATATGCTTAACTATCTCCTTTTTTGGTATAAGAACCAAATTGGTGTTGACTACATTAGTTACATCCTCAATCCAGTCTCTTAAATATACAATCTTCTTCAATTCTCCCATTTCACCATGTGTAAGAGCTTCTTATGAATTTTCATTCCATAAGTGCACATTGTGAAATACAATTTGCAAAGTCCAAAGATTCAACAGTAGTAAATGGAAGACCTCCTTGCTTTTCTTCTGCTGTTGATATAACATTAAAATCTCCTCCAATAAGCCAAGAAGTTTGCATATTCAGAGCAATATTTTCTAATTCTTCCCACAATTCCAACCTTTCCATAGCATTGCATCGGGCATAAACAGTTGTTATTCTAAACTCCTGACCATTGACCCTGAAAGTAAAAGTAATCTGTTGTCCAGAGTCACTAACCTGTAGTAGTTCCCATTCCTCATCCCAAAAGATCCAAATTTTGGAAGAACAATTGCAGTGTGCTTTCTGAAACCCAAGTCTTATTTTGTATTGTTCTAACTATGAATCGCCTTGAAATGGATCCAGTAGAGCTATGAATGAATATCAATTTCTTTTATTAAGAACTATAAGTCTATCAAAGGCCTTGTGGGTCTTGATAGATCTTATATTCCAAAATAGAAGCTTTACAATCATTAGGAACTGTCTGTAGATTTCTCCCTACTACTCCTTGTTTTAACTTGTAAAGACAAGTTGCTTTGACTTCGTTTAACACCACTCTTCGGGCCTTCTATCTGCCTAGGAGATAAATCTCCATCCTTAACAACATCTTCTATATTTCCATCCAAATTTTCATCCTCATCCTCAATTACCCTTCTTGATTATTACCTTCCCTCATATCATGTATATCGGGGGCTCTTTAGGGTTGTCCCTTATAAGTTGTTATGGCTTATTCACCCCATTTGCATCTAATTGGTTATTGGTGACTGATCTCTGACTGTCTTCAGATGGCACTACCTCTTTTTCTTTATTTGCACTATTGAGATCTTAGATATCTTCTTGTAATTCCTTCGTAGCATTATCTCCTTCAACCTTTTTCTTTGTATCTTTTCTTTTGTTGTTTCCTTTCTCTTCCTTCCCTTCATTAGCATCTACAATTTTCTCCTTCCCCTGTGTATCCTTACTCTTCTCTAGCTTTCCATGATTAAACTTTTACACCACTCACTATTTAGTGTTTTGTATCTGTGTCTCCTCTTGGCTTTTCTGCTGGTTCCCTTTGTCTCCACCACCTTCACAATCTTCCAGAACAACAAATTGATTGTTGGTAGCTACTACTTCCATGTCTTGTTGTCATGCCCTGGAATTCCATACTTGAGTTATTTTCTTTTCCTGATTCTATCCCTTATTCTTTGCATTAGTATCCTCTTTTTGTTCTTTAACAACCTTTTTTTGTCTCCTTCTTCAACCACTGTCACTTTCTTTTTGTCAGTCCCCTTTTTTCCTTCATCATTCTTTTTGAAAAACAATTTTAGAGTGCAAAATATAACGTTGTTTCTCATCATGTCCCTGTATGTTGCATCTTTTACAATATTTAGGCACATAATCATATTTTATTTGCACCCACCTTTCACAAATTTCTCCTAATTTTTTCCTTAGACCCACATTTATTCTTTTAGGAAAATCATGTAACAAATCAACCCCAACCTTTACTCTCATACAACTGGGCCTTGTTTGATTCTTTGTAGCCATGTCTACCTGTAATGGCCTACCAACAACTGAAGCTAGTGAAAAAATTATTTCCTTTCCAAAGAAAATAAGGGGAAGAGCTGGAAAGGAGATTCAAGCTATTGCCACAGAAGTTTCTTCCTCGGGATTAAATAAAGAATCCCACTTAAGGTTTCTCATCGTGTAAGTCCATGTTTAATGGGTTATGTAGAATGCAGGCTTCGACAATAAATTAACATAATCCTCAATATTTGAGGCCCGAATCAAAATATGTCTATTATTCAACACGCCAATATTACATTCACCTTTTAGTCCACATTGCTTCAGAATCATACTTCTTAAATCCTGAATATCGTGCAACCCATATGAGAATTTTTCAATCATAACGTATTGAAGGTTCTCATTAACAATCATCTGTTCAACTTCTTCTTCCTTCCATATAACTCGAGGTTCACCATAAAGATATGTAATTGGTTTCAAAGAAAGAAGATCGATATTTGATGCTTGGGGCTTTACTATGTCAACATAACTTGGCTTGATACTTTAATCTACCACACTTAAAGGCTGATCAATCCCGGTGGGGGGTTGACTGGTGGAATTGGCGTCCATGGGTACCGAAAATTTAAGAAAAGGAATTAGGGTTTAGCAAAAGTCAGCGACGCCACTATTCAATTACTTTTTCTATGAGCTTCATTCATATTTATCTTTTTTCTCTTTTCTTTTGATCAATTTTTCTTCTTGTAACTTTATTTTACTTTTAAAAAAGCCACACAAAATAAATGTTGATCTTCCCACTTATTACTCATTAAATCATTCATTTAACTCATTAATTTTTTCAATAAATTTCAGCCCAAGTACATGAACTAAATGCCAATTAAATCGATTATGAGGTCATTATTATACTAATGTAACTCTGAAAGTTATTACTGAATTAATTCCTATCTATTGATATACCTACATTCCCACGTCTCTTCCTTCTATTCAATATGATTACGTTTTTACTTTCATTTTCATCCATTTTTATTGCCAATATTCTTCTCTCTATATATGTGTGTGGGGTTTACTTATGATTACTACAAAAGATTGAAAGAATCGTCCTAATATTTTTAGGTGAATTTGGAGTGTACAAGAAATCAGTGAATCGTGTCTGTATATACTAACAAAGTACAGATTCATTTCATTTACACAAAAGATGGGCAGACTTCGACACTTTGTGTTGTTTGGTATGTTCATGATCTATCTAATATCTTCATTTTGTGGAAGTACAAATAATTTTGCAAATAGTTTAATAATTTTTAGGACATCTTTGACAACAATCCCAATATATCTATTGAAACACAACAATATTAGCCGATATGCTAATATGGAAGTAGTCTTGGAATGCTAATATGAAAAATCATAAAAGACTCACTGTGCTCTCCTCTTAAAAAAAGGTTACATGTGCAATGTTTACAAAATGAGATTGATATATATGTAACAAATGGATTGTAATGACCTTTAAGGTCATTTTTTATATTCTCGATAAAATTACTATTTTTTCCTTTTCAAAAATTGTCTTGAGTCATTCTTTGTTAAGTCTAAGAGTCAGATTTCAAAACTCTTGTAAAAAGTTAAAGTTTTGTGAAAGAAAGAGTTTTTAAAGGCTTAAAGTTGAAAATTTTGAGTTCTGTAGTCATCTTGAGTTTCGAGTGATAAAATGCAATTCTATCAATTTTATCAATTTTGAAATGCAGAATCAAACAGAGATTTTGGATTCAAAGTTGTATTTTTAATTGATTTTGGATCATAGTTTGACTTTGGTCAACATTCGGAGTTCGGATGCTCTAATCAAAATTTTGACAATTTCAGTTATTCCTGGTGGTGGAACTAACGCTAGAAATGGTATCGTTGTAATTTTTAGAGTTTTTGAGGACAGTTTGGGTATTTTGAGTTTTAATTAGTTTCTTTAAGTTTTATCGGATTTAGTGTCAAGGAACCCTCAAACTTGAATTTTGATATTTCCATTGAGTCCGGAATGTTATTTTTGATAGGGTTACATGTCAGGTTTATGTTCATAGGGTTCTGAACGAATCTCAAGGGTTTATTCTATGAATTTCTGTGTGACTGCATTACTGATATCTGATGCATTACTAGAATACTTAGCATCACAAAGTTGTCCTTCGCATTTGCGGGGGGTTATGATGCTTGAACTTCGCATTCACAAAGTATATGCAATGTGACCTTCGTGTTCGCAGAATATTGGGGTTAAGTTGGTCTCCGCGTTCACAATTAATTCCCCATGTTTGTGGAGTACAAAAGTACGTGAATCTACATTATGTTTTAAAGTAACGAGTTTCCTCATTTTCCTCCATTTTTAATATTTGAAACTCGATTTTAAAGAGATTCTTAAAGGTTTTTAAGACAAGGCTATTGGGTAACTAATTTCTAACCTATGTTTTCAATTCTCATTGATTAAGTTGTGATTTTAACATAAAATTGAGATTTTTAATTGAAGAAATTGAGAATTTCTCGGACTTTGATTTCTAATATAAAATTGGTGATTGTGGACTCATTTTAACTCATTTTTCAAAATGATTTTCACCATTAGAATTCTTATCTCTTGAGAAACATTTTCATGTTAGATTTTGGAAGCCTCTTTTAATATGTGATTTTTGGACCACTTTTTTCTTTTCACCCGAATTGCTTGATTTTAGTATCATTAGTTTCGTAACGTAATTGTGATGTTATATTTGACTAGATTATGGTGATTTGGATTATCTTTGAAGGAAAAAAGGCGCGAATTTGACTTGATTGAGACTTCTATTAAGACAAGTGGACTTCTAACCTTTGGTTAAGTGTGATTGAACCTTGTATTATCCTACATGTCTGTGTTGGATGATTTGTGGCATGAAATGTGTTAGAATTACATTATTATAGGCTTGATCATGGGATTTTAAATTGGATAATCATAAATATTGTGAATCCTTGACTTGTTAATAATTGTAGGATTGTGATACTCGTGAACTTATGAAATTATCTGGTATTGATTGTTGAGCATATGATCTATATGAATATCTTTCCTTTCCTCATGCTTATTATATGACTATTATGTCATGCTGACATGTATTGGTTGATATTCCATTGATGATGAAAAGTCAAAGGAAAATGACTTTGGCTAGAGTTGTACTTATGTTGAGACTGTGATGATATTAAAACTGTATACATTGTATTCACTTGTTGCTCGTGCATTGATACTTGTGTTGGATACAGTCAAAAGATGTGCAAGGTAACATGTGGGTTAGTGAACGAGGTCTCTATCGGTTGATGATAGTTGAAGTTTTCGTCGGCGTGTTGAGGTAATATTTTGGCGGATGATATGGCCGAGGTTTCTTCTGGTCGGGTGAGCATTGACCGAGAATTTTTCTGGCAATGTTTATGGATACATAGTCCATGTGAGGCCCCCATGGGTTTCAATCTGAATTTATCAATGGATGTGTATCGTAGGACAAATATGCATCTCGATTACTTGACATTGCATTGCATTGTTTCTATTTCATAACATTTACACCATTTAACATCATTATTTTCCTAACGTTGTTTATATGTACTATGTGTGATGTGTTGAATGCTTTGAACATTATATGTTGTGAAAGATCGAACTATGTGGATATTGTGTTACAAAGCTAAAACTGCTTATGTTACTAAAGGACTATTATACTACCTGTCTTTGGGAATCAGTAGATTATCCTAGGATACTATTTTATACTGTGTTTGTATATGTATATTGTGTTGTGCTGGAACTTGTTTTAGTGCAGGTGTGTCGTTCGACGGTGTATGGTTGGGTGAATAGGAGTACTTGTGTTCTTCATTGCTTCACTTTAGGTTTAGTTTTCATTTGCTGAGTACCCGTATTGTTTGGTGCTCGCCCTTTGCTATATTGTTATAGGTTATTAGCCCGATCTCTCTTATTGAACTTCTCAGATACAGGATCGAGCTTTTGGATCCCTTGAGAGGTAGCAACTTGTTTCTTTGTAGGACCTCGAGAATTCTTTATTATGTTATGTTCTACTTGAGGATTGACATGGAACCTTATATTATCTTTTGAGTATTATTACTATTTAGAGGTTTGTACATGTGGCACCAGTTTTAAGATGGTTGTAATTTTGTTTCCTTATGTTTATCTATATTTAAATTGTTTCATCTTTCACTTTTGTTATCATGTTGGGTTGTTTAGGATTGGGATGACTTGCCTTAGTGGGTTAGGTGAGTACCACTACACCTGATTTTTAAGTCATGATAATTTGGTATCAGAGCCTCAGGTTTATAGGTCTCACATATGTACAAGCCCAGTCTAGTAGAGTCTTTAGGATCAGTGTGGAGACGTCCATTAGTTTTCCTTGAGAGGCTATGAAGACTATTAGGAAATTCTCTTTTTTTTTCTTTCTGATCAAGTCGTGTGTGGGTTCTTGTTTATGTGTGTGGTTATGTGTCCTTTCAGCAAATGTCGAGAACTAGAGCTACAATGGCTACCGAACGAAGGGAGCAACCCTCGAGATTTCCATTGAGGCTCTAACTAGGGGTAGGGGCCGAGCCAGAGGTCGAGGTAAAGGCCAGGGGCAAAAGAGCAGCACCAACTAGATATTATGAGTGAAGTTTCTCCCTTGAGTAAGCTTTAGAGCTAAGAGAGGAGCAGGTTCCTACTTAGTATGTTGCAGTACCACTACTACAGGATACACTTTTGAAGGTTTAGAGTATGCTTGAGACCACGGGGCAAACAAGTGGCCCAGCTGATACATCAAGTACTTCACAGACACGGGTTAAGGTTCAGTATTTTAATCAACAGTAGGCCCCCGTGGCCTAGGTACAGATGGAGCAAGCACTAGCAGCACCTATTATTGAGATCCCTTCAGTAGTTGTCTTTACTGATGATAAGTAGCGTAGATATGAAAAGTGTAGGAAGATGGACCTACCTCAGTTTTAGGTAGGAAGACCAAGGATGCGCATGAGTTTTTGACTACTTGTAAGGAGTTACTTGAGGTCGTGGGGTTACCAAAGACATATGGTGTACAATATGTTATTCTCCAACTCCATGGACCAGCTAGGGAGTGGTAGAGGACTTATTCGAGGTCTCATCTAGTTGTGTCTCCTTCGATGACTTGGGAGGCATTCTCTAGTACCTTCTATGACAGATTTATCCTTTGGAGTGTTCGAGAGAAGATCCATCTAAGATTCGAGAGTTTGAGATAGGGCACTATGACAGTTTAAAAGTATGAGATCTGTTTCTGCCAGCTAGCTTAGCATGGTACAACTATTCTTACTATGGAGGCGGAGAGAGTTCATCAGTTTGTAAGGGGGTTAGCTTATTCTATCAAATAGTTAGTGTTTTAGGTGTCTAAGGAGGGAGGATCTTTTTAGATAGTGGTTAGTGTCGTCAAGTAGGCAGAGCTCATGGAGAGAGAAAAGTTTAGGGACCCCAAAAGGTTCATACATCTGGCCAGTTCTTGGGTGCCTCATTTGGAGGTAGAGGTATGACTAGGGGAGGTGGTTCATTCTAGTGCATTGGGGTTCATGCAACTCTACCATCATTTAAGGGAGGGCAAGGTCCTTGTGATTCTTATAATTCAGGCCATAGCTCTTCCTACTCATACAAAGACATTCCTCCTATTCTTTCACAGTAGTCGTCCACCCTTGGATGATGTGTTTGGGTGTGGATCCCCATACCATATGATTTTTCAGTGTCTTATGTAGACTCATTTTGGGCTCCACCACTTATACTCCATAGCACCGATCAGAGATCTTGTACCATCAAATCGAGGCACGACCCCACAAACTAGGGGATGAGGTAGAGGGTATAACAACAGAAGTGGATGCACAAGGGTAGAGGAGTGGGTGACGCCTCCACACATTCTGGTTGTAGAGGGGCAACTTCTACTAATGGAGGATGGGGAGGCTAATGTTATGCTTTCCTAGGTAGACCCGAGGCTGAGGCCTTTGATGTTGTTCTCATAGGTATTGTTCTAATTTTCTATCACCCTGCATCTATGTTATTTAATCCTGGCTCCACTTATTTATATGTGCCTGCATATTTCTTATTGGGGTTTGATTTGCTATGTGATAGTATGTTAGTACCTATTCATGTTTTGACCTTAGTAGGTGAGCCTTTAGTAGTGGATCGGGTGTACCAATCATATCTCGTGACTTTGGTAGGCTATGATACTTGGGTCGATATGATTATCTTAGATATGGTAAATTTTGATGTTATTCTGGGTATGGATTGACCATCTCCGTGTTGTGCTATTCTTGATTGCTATGCCAAGATTGTTACCTTATCCATGCCAGGTGGATCGAGGATAAAGTGAACAGGTTTGAGGGGTTCTTATCCTAGCAAGGTTATTTTATATATTCAGTTCCAAAAGCTAATCAATAGAGGGTGTTTGGCCTATTTGGCTTTTATTCATGATACTGCCGCTGAAACACCTTCCATGGATTTTGTTTTGGTCATTTGTGAGTTTCTGGATGTGTTTCCTACTGATCTACTGAGAGTCCCTCCTAATAGAGACATTGATTTTTCTATAAACCTTAAGCTGGCACTAAGCTCATTTCTATCACTCCCTATCGTATAACGCTAGTTAAATTGAAAGAGCTAAAAGAGCAGCTCCAAAATTTATTGAGAAAAGGGTATCAATATTGTCATATGAATCATAAATGCATGAATGTGATGAACCAAGAAATTGGCAGTTCCTAATGGAATAGGCAAAAAATTCACCTTGACATCTACTGCCACTAAATCACCCTTCCCCCCCCTCCCCAAGTTAAACTAGTGCTTGTTGTTGCACTAGAAGCCATTGCACCAGGTGCTAAAGCATAGGTTTTTTGTGTCCATTGAGCAAAAATGGATTATTTCACCTTAGGTATTGTTGGTGAAGAAGAAAGATGGTTCTATGAGGATGTCTATCGATTATCGGTAGTTAAACAAGGTGACTGTCAAGAACAATTATCCCCTTGCTCGTATTAATGATTTGTTTGATTAGATTTGGGGGAAACATTGTTCGATAAGATTAATTTGAGATCTGGATATCATCAGCTACAGATATGGTCGACAAACATTCCTAAGATAGCCTTTTTGGACAAAGTATGACCATTATGAGTTTCCTATTATGTCTTTTGGTTTGACTAACACCTTTGCAGCATTCATGGAGTTGATGAATGGGATATTCTAACCGTATTTGGACTCATTTGTGATAGTATTCATTGATGATATTTTGGTCTATTCTAAGACTGAGGAGGATCATGTGAGATATTTGAGAATTGTGCTTCAGTGGCTTAGAGAGGAGAAGTTGTATGCTACATTCTCCAAATGTGAATTTTGGCTGAGTTCGGTGGCATTTCTGGGTCATATTGTATCTAGAGAGGATATTCATGTTGATTTAGTGAAGATTGAGGCGGTTCAGAGTTGGACTAAACCTACTTTGGCTACCGAGATTCATAGTTTTGTGGTCCTAGCAGGCTATTACAGGTAGTTTGTTCAGGGCTTTTCTTCTATAGAAGCTCCATTGACCAGGCTTACTCAAAAAAATATTCCATTCTATTGGTCAAATGAGTGTGAGGAGAGCTTTCAAAAGCTCAAGGTTCTATTGACCACAACTTCTGTTCTGACCTTACCAGAGAAGGGTGTTAGCTTTACGGTATATTGTAATATGTCTGGGGTTGGCTTGGGTGGGTCTTGATGCAAAAAGGAAAGGTAATTGTCTATGCTTCTAGACAGTTGAAGACTCATGAGAAGAAATATCTTACTCATGACTTAGAGTTGGCAACTGTTGTATTTGTGTTGAAGCTGTGGAGGCATTATTTTTATGGTGTTCATTGTGATATCTTCACCGACTATCACAGGTTACAGTATATTTTCAACCAAAAGGACCTGAACTTGAGACAAAAGAGATAGATTGAGCTCCTAAAGGACTATGAATTGACCATCTTGTATCACCCGGGCAAGGCCAATGTGGTGGCCGATGCTTTGAGTAGGAAGACTTCTAGCATGGGAAGTCTTCTAGCTATCTGGGTTGAGGAGCGACCCTTAGCTATAAATATTCAGAGGTTAGACAATGGGTTGGTGATATTGCAACTTTCGAATAGGGATGGAGTGATTTCTTTCATAGAGGCTCGCTCATATTTGATCAATCAGATTTGTGAGAGACAGTTTGAAGATGAGAAGTTGTGTATTATTAGAGACAAGGTGGTTAGAAGTGAAACTAGGGAGGCGATACTTGATTCGAAGAGTGTTTTGAGGATTGGGAGTCGCATTTGTATGCCCAAGGTGGGTGATTTGAAAATTGATACTTGAGGAGGCTCATTGTACCAGGTATTCCATCCATTCAGGGGGAGTGAAGATGTATCATGATTTGAGCCAACATTATTGGTGGTGTAGTGTGAAGAAGGATATATCGGAGTTCGTGATTAGGTGTTTAACATGCCAGCAGGTCAAATGTAAGCATGTACGACCAGGTGGTGAGCTACAGATGATACCCATTCCCGAGGGAAAGTTGGAATGCATTACTATGGATTTCATAGTAGGTCTGCCTTCTACAGTTGGTGGTTTTGACTCTATATGGGTGGTAGTGGATCAATTGACTAAGTTCTCCCATTTCATCCTAGTCAAGTGAAGTATACAGTCGAGAATTATCCCAGCTCTGCATTAGTTAGATTGTGAGGCTTCAAGGAGTTCCAGTTTCCATTGTGTTAGACCGTGGTTTGTTGTTTACATCATATTTTTGGAGGGTCTTACAACATGGTTTAAGTACCCATTTGGATATGAGTACAACTTTTCACCGTCAGACTTATGGACAGTCCGAGAGGACCACCTATGTGTTGGAGGATATGCTATAAGCGTGTGTCATTGATTTTGGTGCCAGATGGGATCAACACTTAGCCTTAGCAGAGTTTGCTTACAATAATAGTTATCATTCCAAAATTCATATGGCTCCCTTTGAGGCTTTCTATGGTCGAAGGTGTAGATCACCTATAGGATGATTTGACTCAGTAGCGATGGAGAGAATGGGTATAGATATGTTGAGAGGATCTAGAGCAGGTGCAGTTGATTCAGAGTAGGTTGTTGACATCCCAGAGTCACCAAAACAACTACGTTGATTAACGAGTTTGACCTTTGGTATTCATGGTTGGTTACAAAGTATGGTTGAAGGTCTCACCCTTAAAGGGTGTCATGAGGTTCGGGAAGAAAGGAAAGCTCATCCTGAGATTATTGGTCCTTTTAAGATTCTAGATAGAGTAGGAGAGGTGTCTTATAAACTTACCTTGCCACCAAACCTATCTTCAGTTCATCTTGTGTTTCATGTCTCTATGTTGCGACATTATATTCCAGATGAGTCTCATGTGATTTACATGGATTCAGTTGAGTTGAGCCCAAATTTGACTTATGAGGAGCAGTCAATGGTCATTTTGGACACACAGGTAAGGAAGTTGAGGACTAAGAAGATAGCTTCAGAAAAGGTCTAGTGGCGCCACAGGTCCAAGAGTGAGGCCACATGGGAGATAGAAATGGATATGCGTGCCCAATACCCTCGGCTTTTTGAGCCTTTAATGTTCCTTATCTTATGTTTTCGAGGACGGACATTATTTTTAGTAGCGAATGATGTAATGACCTCAAATGTTATTTTTTACATTCTCGATAAAATTATCATTTTGCCCTTCCCAAAAGTTACCTTGAGTCATTTTTGGTGAAGCCTAATAGCCGAATTTCAAAAATCTTGTAAAAAGTTAGAGTCTTGGGAAATAATTTTTTTTTAAAAGCTTAAAGTTAGAAATTTGGAGTTTTGTGGTCATCTTGAGTTTTGAGTGTCAAAATATAATTTTATCAATTCCATCAGCTCCAGAATGTAGAATCTAGTATAGGAAAACTGACGGAACTGAATTTGGAGCTAAAATGGAGATTTTAGATCCAAAGTTACATTTTTAGTTGATTTCGAATCATAGTTTGTCTTTGATCAACATTCGGAGTTCGAAAGTTCTAATCGAAATTTTGACAATTCTAGTGGTTCTGGGTGATAAAACTAATGCTAGTTATGGTCTCCTTGTAAATTTTAGAGTTTTCGAGGGCAGTTTGAGTATTTTGAGTTTTAACTAGTTTCTTTGAGTTTTATCGAATTTCGAGCTAAAGAGGCCTCAAACTCAAAATTTGATATTTTCATTGAGTTCGGAACATCATTTTTGATAGGGTTACATGTTTCGTTTCTATTCACGGGATTTCAAACAAATCCCGAGGGTCTATTCTATGAATTTTTGTGCTAGTGCATTGTCGATATCTAGTGCATCACCTTAATACTCCGTGTTCGCACGGTTGTCCTCCGTGTTCTTAGAGGGTTATGGTGCTTGACCTCTGCGTTCGCAGAGTATATGCAATGTAACCTCCATGTTCACAGGAGACCTCTACGAGGAGTATTGTGGGTAAGTTGGTCTTCGCATTCACGGGTAATTTCCCGTGTTCGTGGAGTGCAAAAGTACCTGAAATAGTGTTACATTTTATAATGACGAATTTCCCCATTTCCTTCATTTTTAATATTTCAAGTTTAATTTTTAGAAAGATTTTTCAAGGTTTTTCAAGACAATACTATTGGGTAACTAATTTCTAACCTATATTTTCAATTCCCATTGATTAAGTTGTGATTTTAAAATAGAAATTGAGGTTTTTAATTGAAAAATTTAGGGATTTCTCAACATTGATTTCTAATACAAAAATGGTGATTGTGGACTCATTTTAACTCCTTTTTCAAAATTATTTTTACTATTAGAACTCTTATTTACTTCAGGAACGTTTACATATAATAATTTTTAAATTTTAAAAAACTTTTTCGATACGAGATTCAATTTTGCCCTTTTCATCTGAATTGTTTGATTTTAATGTCATTAGTTTCTTAATGTGATTGTGATGTTATATTTGACTAGGTTGTGGTGATTTCGATTATCATAAAATGGAAAAAGCCATGGATTTGCCTTGATTGAGACTTCTATTAAGGCAAGTGGACTTCTAACATTTTGTTAAGTATGATTGAATCTTCTATTATCCTATATGTATGTGTTGGGTGATGTGTGATATGAAATGGGTTAGAATTGCATTATTGTAGGCTTGGTCATGAAATGTTTTATTGGATAATTGTAAATATTGTGAATCCTTGACTTGTGAAATAATTGTGAGATTGTGATATCCATGAACTTGTGGAATTATTCAGTATTGATTGTTGAGCATATGATCTATATGGACATCTTGTCTTTCCTTATGCTTATGATTTGACTATTATTCCATGTTGACATGTATTACTTGATGTTCCATTGATGATGAAAAGTCGAAGAGAAATGATTCCGGCTAGAGTTGTACTGATGTTGAGACTGTGATGATATTGAAACTATATACATTGCATTCACTTGTTGTTTGTGTATTGATACTTATGATGTCTATGGTTGAGAGATATGCAAGGTAACATGTGGGTTGGTACTAAGGTCTCTACCAGTCGATGATAATCGAGGTTTCTTCTAGTGTGCTGAAGTAATATTTCGGCGGATGATATGACCGAAGATTTCGGGTCGTGACATGAATATTTATATAAAAGAGTTGCTCAAGGTATAATGTGAAACATAATACAAGAGCACTTCAACAGGACAGTACTAAGAAGGAAAAATTTAATAATTGACATTTATAAGATACTTTACTACAAGTTATAACAGAATTTTTTTTCTTTCAAATAGTAACAGTAAAATAATAACAATGTATAACATTTTCAAGTATAATCAAAAGATAAAAGAAAAATAGAACAGAATTTGAAAGGAAATTCAATTTGTAATTCCCATAAATTAAGGAGATTAAAACTGAAAATAGTTGACTTCCTTGAATTGCTCTA
>JBCEWC010010233.1:0-17875 GCA_038996855.1 Solanum aculeatissimum | reverse complement strand
TATATATATATAAGAGAATGTTAGGCACACCTACGTGACACTCTCACATAATTCTTATTTTTTAAAATAATTTAATATATTAAAAATCAATTAAATAATCCAATAGACATTAACAAAACTCAAAAGAAATCATTTCTGATTAAACGGTATTTTTGCATGCCCAACTATTCAAAAAATTCATAACCATTCGAAAAAGTAACAGTCCTTCACAAAAGTGACAAACCTTTGAAAATGTCATAACCCTTCTAAAAAAGTCAAAACTTTTTGAAAAAGTCACAACTCTTTGAAAAATTCACAACCCTTCGAAAAAGTCCCAAGCTTTTGAAAAATCCTTCGCAAAAGTCTCAACCTTTTGAAAAACCCTTCGAAAAGTCACAATCCTTCAAAAATGTCACAACCTTTGGAAAAAGTCATAACTCTTTAAAAAATTCACAACTTTTTGAATAAACCACAAATCCTTGAAAGAGTCAAAATTGTTAATTCATAACTCTTCAAAAATGTCACAACTTTTTTAAAAAGTCACAACTCTTTGAAAAAGTCACAACTTTCGAAAAAGCCACAATCCTTCAACGTGAAAAATTATCCGCTTTTAAAATATATTAACCTTTGAAAAGTCACAACCCTTTGAAAAAGTTATAACCCTTCGAAAAAGTCACAACGCTTCGGAAAAGACACAACTCTTCAAAAAAAATCACAACGTTTCGAAAAAGTCACAACTCTTTAAAAAAATTACAACCTTTCAAAAAAATCACAATCCTTCAATGTGAAAAATTATTTGTTTTCAATATAACATAATATAATATAAAATATAAAAAGTATATTAAATTGATTTTTAAGTTGGGGGTATTATAGTAATTTATTATTCAAGTTAGGGAGTTCAAGCACTATTGACAAACCAATTATATCAAGAAATAATATTATAATTCAAAAATATTATTGAAGATAAGTAGGACTTTGACAATATGACATTAATAGAAGTTCGTGAGATAAATTGATAATGCTAGATTTTCTACATAGAAAGAACTTAATAACTTTAGAGTATTTTATTAGTTTTAATACTAAGATTTATAAACATAATTAGATTACTTGTGACCGCGCGAAGCGTGGACTAATTACCTAATATTATAATACAAGGCCATAACCCTAGAAAGAAAGAGGTTAGCCGTTTATAATTTGATTATGATCTCAGGAATTCAAATAAAACAAAGAATTAAGATAGTAAGAGTCCAGAAGGAAGAATCCTAAGAAGAATTGTGTATTTCCCTTTCTGTGTTCTTTCACAATGCTCAACTTACGATTAAAACTGACTAAGAGCGAGCTTGTATTTTGTACGAACGTCTAAGAAAGTCCACCAAGTCAAACTAGGAAAAGCCCAAGGTTGCACTTAGCCCTGGCCTTGGCACTACGAGGTCTTTCTCCTCTCCTTGGGTTGCTTTGTGCAGGATATAAACTTCATCGGAGGGTCAAAAACTCAACACACACACGCACACCCACCTTTCACTTCGTCCCGTGTGTATCCCCTTGAGCTTGACTTGGTGAGTCAGTGCAGTCAAAATATTAATCCTTCACCTAAAATGAACAAAACACACTATATAGTTCCAAAACATGCTAATGTGTAAAAAACTACCTTTTTTATTATTTTTTTTTACAGAAAGTCACTCAACTTTCATTTTTAACCTCAAACTCACTTAACTAAAAATTACTTTCACAGAAAATCCCTCTACTTTGTTTTGTAACTCAAAAATCACTTAACTATTGGTATGTTACTTAGAAAATCACTCAATAATGACTATTGCACTTAGAAAGTCACTTGACCAACTTAAATGATTTTTTCATTGAAATACAATTTTTATTTTAAACTAATTTTTTAAGAGATAATAAAATGCTCATTTTCGATTTTATTAAATTTTGTTGAAACATAATTTTCATTTTCAATTATTTTTTTAAAATACTAAACTATTCATTTTAATTATTGAAAAGATTATTTTTTAATTCTGTGAAAGAAATCCTTAGTTGAGCGACTTTGAAGTTAAAAAAGAAAGTTGGGTGCTTTCTGTGAAAAAAAATTAATAGTTGAGCAACCACATGAGATATTAACTCCTAAAAACATGATATACATGGCAAAGAATGGCTAAAAAACTATGTAAATACAAGTAACATCGCCATCCACATTTCAACCTTGAATCTAGTTGCGAATCAAACAAGTCCACTCATCTTAAATCATCAAGAAAATCTACACATCAGACGACCTTCAACTACTATGTGCTTTTAGCAATATAATACAATGACAATTTTAACAAGATGACGTAACCTATTAGAATCAACTCACCAACATACTACATAGGAAAAAACAAACATATTATCAAGTAGCTCACCAAGAGTCACCATTTGTGTACCCTTATTTTTCAAGAGAGATTATTGAAATATTCATTTTGTTGTTACTGATTCATTGAACCTGGACGGATGATTTGTTAATTAGGAATAAGTTAGGGTGTTGAGCTATCAATTAGCTGGCACTCAGAGTTAGTTAGAAACATATTTTCCATTTCTCTCTTGTATATAAGCGCACATAGTTGCAATTCTGAAGTAGAGCTAAATAATATCTTTCTCCTTTGTATTTGTTTCTTCTCTCTATGTTTAGTAATGGAGAATTGAGGTTAAGAGTCCAATTTTTCTCATGGTATTAGAGCATTTGAGGTAGACTAGGTAGAAGAAGGAGGAGTATTCAATAGATTTCAATGGCCGCTATCAAAATTGACCAGAATGACCCACTGTACGAAGGTTGTACTGATTCCTATCAAGCTAAATGTATTTGAGAATTATGGAGTATGGAGCAGATCAATCAGGATCGCTCTTATAGGAAAGAGGAAATATGGTTTCGTAAGTGGTGCGTCTAGCAGGAATTTGTATAGAGATAAGTTACATGAACAATAGGAAACATGTAATGCCATTGTTCTTACATGGATAATGAACACAGTAAGTGAAGAGCTTCTGAGTGGAATTGTGTATGCCACAAGTGCTTACACAATTTGGAAAGATCTGGAGGAGAGATTTGACAAAGTGAATCGAATGAGAATCTACCAATTACACAGGGAGATCAACACACTATCGTAAGGTATAGACTCTGTTTTGACTTATTTCACTAAATTGAAGAACTTGTGTGTAGAATATGATGCGTTAGTGCCTTTTCCAAGTTGTGCTTGCCCAAATTCGAAGGAGCATGTAGACCACTTATATCAAATGAGATTGATTCAGTTTCTAAGTGGGTTAAATGAGTCATATGATTAAGCACGTAGACAGATTCTATTGAAAGGTGTTACTCCATCTCTGAATCAGGTGTATGCTATGATAATTTAGGATGAAATTCAACATTCTACGTGTGTGACTGTTGTGAGTGAAAATTTTGATCCAATTGCTATGCAAATTAACAAAGGTCAGCGCTATAATCATGGGAATCAAAATTACAAGGGAAAAAAGTGTGAATATTGCCATTACACTGGTCACACTAGGGAGAATTGTTATAAACTTATTGGGTACCCTACTAATTGGAAGCATAAAAGGAAGTCCGGTCAGAATATTGGAAACTCAAAGGACAGCTATATATGGAGGAAAATATAATCAAGGATATGGAAATTATAATGGACAACACTTGACAAATAATGTGTCTCAAGATCAACTAGATCAAACTAAAGTTGCTTCAATAAGTGATGAGGTGAATAATGATTTTGTTGAAAAAGGAAATGGATTCATTGATGAAGAATACAAACAAATGATGGAATTACTAAACAAGAATACCAAGGACATGAAGCAGGTTAATATGACAAGTAGGGCTACTTGTTTATTATCCAATGTTGTTTCTCAAGAATGGATAGTAGATTCTGGTGATTCTCATCATGTAGCAGCTGGAAAAAAGTTATTGATCAATAGTAGGTGTGTATCTAAATCCCAAAGAGACAAAGTTAACTTTCCCATAGGAGATAAGGTTGACATCTCACACATTGGAGATGCCCACATTTTTTACAGTGAAATAGTGAAGGATGTGCTATTTGTTCCAGATTTCAAATTCAACTTATTGTCAGTTTCCAAAATCACCAGACAATTATCTTGTTTTGTCTCCTTCTATCCTGATTTTTGTGTATTTCAAGACCTTTACAGTGGCAGGGTGAAGGGGATTGGTAAATAAGAAGGAAGTTTGTACATATTTAGAGGTGAATTTTCTGGAATAAAGAGAGAACATAAAACTCAAAATCATGAGAAGATAGTTGCAGAAGTGACATTGCAGGACTGAGGCATATGGCACAAAAGGCTTGGACCTCCTTCTTCCCACACTTTAAAGTCCTTAGATTTACTACATAGTAATAAGGATATGGAGTCCATTACTGATTGTCCAATATGTCCTTTAGCTAAGCAGGCTAGACTTCCATTTCCTATCAGTACATCCAGAGCATCTATGTCTTTTGATATTGTACACATTGCCATATAAGACTCCAACTTTTGATAAGAAATATTACTTCCTAACAGTTGTAGATGATCACAGCAGATACACTTGGATTCATTTAGTGCAACTCAAGTCTAAAACTATTGTAGCTATCAAACTTTCTTGATGATTAAAAGTCAATTTGATTATGTTGTCAAGGTAGTGAGATTAGACAATGGTACAGAGTTTTTCAACTCTCAATGCAAGGAGTTATTTCAAACTTTAGGCATTTTACATCAGAGTAGTTGTCCTCATACACCATAGCAGAATGGTGTAGTAGAAAGAAAATATAGGCAAATGCTAAACATGGTTAGAGCCATCAGATTTCAATCATTCATACCTATCAGATATTAGGCTATTTGTGTCAATGTTGCAGTTTACTTGATGAATAGATTACCTTCATCCACCCTTGGTGAGAAGAGTCCATATGAAGTGTTATTTTCCAAGATTCCCACACTAAGACACTTGAGAGTGATGGGATGTCATTGTTATGCATCAATAGTTCCCAAAGGAGATAAATTCTCAGAAAGAGCCTAACCTGTTGTTATGATGGGTTACTCAAATACACAGAAAAGGTACTTATTGATGGATATACACACAAATAAATTCTTTGTGAGTAGAGATGTCACTTTCCAAGAGCATATTTTTCCTTTTGCACCACAACAAATCTCTAGAGAAGTAAAACGTGACCTTGTTTGAGAATGCCCTGATGATCTTGAAACTTTTGAATCTGCATCACCTCACATGATTTCACCTCAAAGAAGTACAAGATATGAGGTTGCATCAGAATATCAAATGTACCTGAAACTGAAAGACCCTTGCCTACTACTGAAGAATCACCTACATCATTACAAGAACCGGCTGCACCATCTATTGAGGCTCCAATTAGAAAGACTGCAAAATTTACTAGACAACCTATCTGGATGAAAGACTACATAGCTCCAAGAAAGAATTAAAATAGCAAGTATGTTGTAGCTAACCATCTATCTTATGACCATATCACACCACATTATCAAAGTTACTTGGAATTTTTTTTTGTATTGGTAGAACCTCAAAACTTCAAATAGGTTGTCAAGGATTAAAGATGGATTCAAGCTATGAAGATGGAGATTCAAGAACTTGAGGACAACAAGACATAGGAGATAGTTGACTTACCATAAGAAAAGAACACAGTTGGATCAAAGTGGGTGTACAAGATCAAATATCAAGCAAATGGTGAAGTGGAAAGATTCAAAGCTAGATTAGTGGCCAAGGGATACAGTCAACAGGAGGGACTAAACTATCACAATACTTTCTCTCATGTTGCTAAAATGATTACAATTAGATATGTCAATGTTTTAGCTGCATCAAAAGGTTGGAATTTATATCAAATGGATGTACATAATGCTTTATTACAGGGAGATTTGGATGAGGAGGTGTGTATATAGAATTTCCTGAAGGATTCAGGAACAAGGGTACCAGAAAAGTTTGTAGATTGCTTAAATCCCTATATGGACTAAAACAAGCTTCTAGGCAATGGAATATCAAGCTTATTGTTGCTCAATTGAATGCAGGATTCACTCAAAGCACATATGATTAGTTTACTTTAAATAAGAAAGAAGGTATGGTAATTTTCTTTGTTTATGTTGATAATTTACTCATCACTGGAGCCAGTGAAACATTGATTAAAGAGGTAAAAGAGATGTTACACCAACAGTTCAAACTCAAGGATGTAGGAGAGCTCAAATATTTTTTGGGTATTGAGTTGTTGAGGTCCAAAGCTAGAATCATCTTGAATCAAAGGAAGTACATCTTGGAGCTCATTTCTGACACTGGACTCAGTGGTGGAAAGCCAACATTCACCCCATTGGATTTCAACTTAAGATTAACCTCCATAGAATTTGACCATGTTGCTGGTCTCATTGGAGATGAGATCCTGACAGATGTTTCATCATATCAAAGATTAATAGGAAAGCTAATGTATGCCACTATCACTGGGCCTGACATCAGTTATGCAGTCCAGACACTTAGTCAGATCATGCAACGTCCTAAGAAGTCTCATTGGGAGACAACTACTAGAGTGGTGAGATACTTAAAAGGGACAGTTGATCGAGACATTTGGTTACAATCTAAACCTGCCACAACACTGATTTGTTGGTGTGATTCAAATTGGGTTGCTTGCACTAATACTAGAAGATTTGTTACAGGTTATGTGGTGAAGTTTCGAGACTATAATTTCATGGAAGTCTAAGAAACAACACAATGTTTCAAAATGTTCAGCTGAAGGTGAATACAGAAGCATGGCTTCGACTGTAGCAGAGGTGGCCTAGTTACTTGGCTTATTCAATGAGCTCAATGTGTCTATTCAATTGCCAAAAACAGTATTGAGTGATAGTAAATATGCTATTCAATTGGCAGAAAATCCTATCTTCCATGAGAGAACTAAGCATATCGAAATTGATTGTTATTTCATTAGGGACAAAATTAAAGCTGGTTTGGTTCAGACAGTATAAGTGCATACACTTGACCAGGTGGTTGATCTACTTACCAAGGGCTTAAGCCATGCTCAACATTTGCATCTGTTAGGCAAGCTTGGTGTGCCTAACATGTTGCACCCTTCAGCTTAAGCGGGTGTATTGAAATATTCATTTTGTTGTTACTGATTCATTGAACCTAGACGAAAGATTTAGTTAGTTAGTTAGTTAGGGTGCTAAGTTGTCAATTGATGAATTGTCAATTAGCTGGCACTCAGAGTTAGTTAGAAAGCTATTTTCCATTTCTCTCCTATATATAAGTGCACATAGCTGCAAGTCTGAAGTAGAGCTGAATAATATCATTCTCCTTTTTATTTGTTTCTTCTCTCTATGCTTAGTAATGGAAAATTGAGGTTAAGAGTCCAGTTTTTCTCAGAGATGCCCCTCATATAATCATAAAAAGTCACACTAATTTTTTGGCGTGCAAGAAAAAAATAAAATCGTTCATACTCATAAAAATAATTGCATGCTTACAAGATATACCACATAGATGCCCTTAATCTCATATTATATTAATACAAACAGTCAGTACATAAGATCAAAAGGATTAATTTTTGAATTGTAACATCAATTAGAGGACGAGTAGAAAATATTTGGGAAAATAGTGACTACTTTACCTAGAAGCATTGGAAAATTTAAATTTCAAAAAGTATTGTTAAATTAAATGGGTGTTTGTGCAATATTGGTTTGGAAACATCTTTGGTAAGTTAAATTTGAAATTTGAGCTCACGCGGAGAAAAGTTATACTCTCTTTGTCTCATTTTATATCGCACTGTTTGATTTTGCATGGTATTTAAGAAAAAAAGAAAGACTTCCAAAACTTTTGGTCTCAAATAATTTTTAGATATTTATGTGGTTATAAATCATTTTATTAAAGGTAAAAAAACTTTAAAGTTAAATTATTTTTAATTATAATAAGGTAATATATTTTTAAGATGGACTAAAAAGGAAAGTCTGCCACGTAAAATGGGACAAAATAAATAGTAGTGTAGGTCATGTTTTTGTAGTTATGGTGGTTTCATGTAAGTGTGTATATATCTATGTATCCAATGTATATAGTGTGTATCATGATAACGATTTTTTACATCCTTGACATTGTGTCTGGTATAAAATGATATACACAATATACATACATATATATAATATACATCGTCAAGGAGATATTTTTCAAGCTGATTTCAAATCTGAAATTTAACTCTATACATCAAAATAACCTCCATCATCCTAATATTTGTTTTTAGAGGTTTCAATATTTTATAAAATTTTGCAATAAAATAAATAACTGAAAAGATTTTAATGGTAATACAAGACAAATTTGGTGACTTTAGTGGAGTGAAGAGACGATGGAGAACCAAAGCAACCAATCTAGGTAGTGATTGGTGCAAAACTCACATAGTATTACTAAAAGGGGGCATTTATAGGGCTAGCCACAAAATATCAAAAATCAAATTCGCAAAATCGAATCAAAATTTTTGGTAATTTGGTATTCGACGATTCAATATTTGGTATGGTATTTGGAAGTAAAACTTTAGAATTATGGTAATTGAGTTTGCGATTTGTATGAGACATTAGTACCATTTAGTGTTTTCAAATACCGAATTATTTACTTAATGAATGTCATATACCAACATGTATATTACTCATAGTACAAGTCCAAAGATAAATTTAGATACTAAACATAAATAATCCGAATATATATGTCTTTTAGTTGTGTCAATTTGCTTTTCTTGATGTCTTCTTACTTATTGATCTTATGTTATATTGTATCTTCACATAGAAAAATAGAAAAGATTTGAGAAATAGTATTAACTATATAAGAAAATCGGATAGAATTTTAATATGGTATTACCGAATACCATACCGAACAGAAGTTTGATTACCGATTACTGAATTACCGAACTGAAATTTCAAAATTTAACATTTGATATGTACCTTTAACTATCAACTTTCAAATTATCAAATTTGAAATTTAAAAATTCTGAACCAAATACCGAACGCTCAGCCCTAGGCATTTAGTTATTGCTGCCTTATTTTTCAATGCAGGAGTAAACCTTAATCTTTATCAAAAATGATTACCTATGCACGTGTCGACTATAGTCAGGGATCAAATTCCTCGACACACAGTAAAAATATAAGAACAAGTAAAGAAGGGCAGGGGTATTTTACTTAGAAACCCCCTTGCTCAAGGGAGGAAAAATCACGACATGTTTCACCGCTTAGGATTTCAAGAAGATTCCATTAACATCAAGGAGCAACAATGATTGCAAACTCTTGCAATCTTAAGGACTAACTTCTTAATCCCTTCCCCCATACAATGATAGCCCTGAATCTTTACCAGCCAAGAAACACCTTTGTTGTTCACTAAACCAATCCGCTCATATCAGTCTAGACTTCAAAAACTATGACTAACTCTAGCCACAATTGAGCGATAACTTTATTGTCCACTACACCAACTAACTCTAGCTAATGTAGACTTTAATGGCTAACTCCAGCCATAAACTCAAATCTGAAAAGATAAGAGAAGAAAAAGACTTGCTGCCCTTTATAATATAGGAATATATTTACAAGATAAGCACAGAAAAATACAACTAAAAACAGCCTAAAACTTAGATGGCATGCTTGAGATCCATTACTACTTCTTCGTTAGTATTTCTTGGAGAGAGTTTTGCTTATGTGATAGTGAATGTGATGAATGGAAAAAACCCTCATGGTGTCAATATGGATGAGTCATGATATTGGATAACCATGGTATGCTGGAGCAATTCTATTGGCCAAAAGGCCAGCCACACTGCAAAAACTCAAGCACTCACAAAAGTACTTGTTAGCAGTGTACTATTTCCAGCTGTCACTTTCAGTTACATGAAACCAGTTCTAACATGGATCAGATCTCATCTCAGAATTTGTCAAATAATCAAAATTACATTTCAACACAAAAATATGTCGATAACAGTTCAATATTGTAAATCATATTAGCTTGTGTTTGTCATCCAGCTATGGGAGCCCAGTAGAGTTCATATCAACACATGAATACAACTTAAATCCCTTTGTTGGTTCCACATGACATGGGCACAAGTCTTTCGGAACATAGGCCGATCTAGAATACTATAATTGGGACTAGGGTTATTTTGTTGGGAAAAATATATGGATGAGTACTTTGTAACAAATAATCACATATTTTCATAATATTTTTTTGTTTATTATTATTTATAGCAATACTAGTAATATGTAACACCTCACAATTCTACTCTAAAGATCTGGAAATTCATCGTCATAGATACATAATATTGAACCTAGTAATTCTTTACTTGTACTTACGTATTAAGGATTAGTAATATAGGTGGGAAGTGTGTTGGAAGTGAATTCGGTCCATGAGAGACCTCTAGAGCTTAATTGAGTTCAAAATCTTTTATCGATTAAGTTATTGACTTGGGATTATACAAGGGTCAACTTTAAATGATCATAACTCTTAGAACACAAACAATTAGATGTCCCATAACCAATCAAATAAAATCTCTTTGAACTAGCTTTCCAACACAACAGATTTCACCTCATTTGGAGTTCGGAATCAAAAGTTATGGACATTTTACTACAGACTGTCAGAGCAAGGGTGTATCTACGAAACCTATTACGGATCATGAATTAAAGTATGAACTGTCTATTAACTCATGGAAAAAAGTCCTGAAAATCCATTTTTTGGGTTCCAGACTTCACGGACCAATCTATAGGTTGTAAAAACTTCTATGGGCAATAGATTAGGCTCATAGAATGTTCTAGTGACCTCGAAATTCATCCAAAAACTTACAGATGGATTCCTACGGGTCGTAGAAGTTTCTATGGGTCATAAATAGACTCGTACCCGACTTAATCAGTGATTTTAAAGAGGGGTAGTTTCTTTCTTTCTCACCCTTTAAGCCTAAACTTGTCAGTTTTCACCTAAATAAACACCTAAAACGTGATTTCTCAAATCATTAGCGCTTAAACACTCCCAAAACTCAAAACGTAGTTTCAAAGAGGCAAAATCTAGGGCTTTCAAGAACCTTCTTCATTCTTCAAGAAACTAATTCTCACAAGTATGTAAGGCCTACAAAAATCTTCCTATATTATTTTTATCATCATGTAACTACTAGTTTCTTCAAGTATCACGTTATTAGTTGAGAATAAGATTTTCTTCAATGTGGGAAATTGTTCTTGTTTATGTTATTTTTGAAGAAAACATGAGGATTACTAATTTTTTCTACTATATTGAGGTCCCAAGTTGTGATACTACATTTAATTGTTAAACTAGCTAAACCCTAAAGTTACTACAAAAATCTATGAAATTCAAAATCTTGCTTTAAACTCAAGAAAAGTATTAGCATGAGTATTTTATGAATAGTGAAGCATGAAGCATATGATTTTTGAAAGTTTTGAGAGAAGTTAAGAGAATGTCAAGTTGGGCTAAGTCCTAAAGAGAAGAAAAGCAATACTTTGAGAAAGAAAATATTCTTTTAAGCATAAGCACATAATTAATACTTTTGAGAGTAGTATTGAGCACCGATATGGGTAAGAGTATTAATAACTCGAACTCATAAACTACGTAGCCAGCGTAGGATAGGATTGTACCAAGAGTACATCTCCTCACTTGCCATTGAAATGGCACAGTTTTGGGATGGATCCACTCCCCTAGTTTTCATCTTTTACCCCGACAAGGTATGTGATGGCTCTGGAAGCGTAGGCAAGACATTGTATTATCACGAGACTCATAGTGATGGTTGTCGGTTAGAGAAACTCCCCAAGTTAAAGTAAGTAAATACTTTCATAGCGAGTTTCAACATATGTTCTTACTTTCAGCATGCACTTTATTTACTACTTATGTTATCCTATCTTGAGGCTTGCTTTTAGCTACTTCTGATTATAGTGTCTTATCCTGAGTTCCCTGTTTTTGGTTGTTTAACATACCATACATTCCACTACTAATATCCTTTGGACCTGTATCATTTTATGATGCAAACATAGATGACAGAGTTCCTCAGCAGACGCTCCATTGAGGACCAACATTTCATTCAGTCATTGGTGAGACCTCTTACCAACCAGAGGCTTTAGAGTCTTTATTTATGTTTTAGCATTTCTTTCCTATATTGGCTTCCATGGGCCTGTCACGGTAGATGTCTTATCTTATTTTATTTAGAGGTTCCATAGACTGGATAACTGGAGTTGTATTTTTATTTTCAGTTGTTGATGGATACTTTCTCCTATTTAGTTGTTCAGACTATTGTAGTT
Organism: Solanum aculeatissimum; assembly: GCA_038996855.1. Lineage (NCBI taxonomy): Eukaryota > Viridiplantae > Streptophyta > Magnoliopsida > Solanales > Solanaceae > Solanum > Solanum aculeatissimum. Next base: position 5,626 of record JBCEWC010010233.1, on the reverse strand, counting down.
TCTTTAGTACACTGTGTCTAACCCTACTATTTATTCTTTGAGTCTTTCGATGAGTAAAGTAGCCAGGCCAAGTGGTTCTCCTGGGATCAGAAATGGTTCTAGGTGTCGGCCACGTCCAGGGTGTAGACTCAGGGCATGACAAACTTAGTATCAGAGCACATAGTTTGAGTGTCCTAGGGTGTCTATGGAACCATGTCTAGTAGAGTCCATATTATTGGTGTGAAGCGCGCCACATCCATAATAGGGAGGCTATAGGGCATTAGTATGTGTCACTATTAATTATTATTCCATTGTGTGCTTCAGAGTTTACCTCTGTTTAGTCCATTCTAACTCATGTGTTTACACATTATTTTTCAGATCATGCCTCCACGTAGAGTCGCCAGACCAGCCAGGGGTAGATGACGCCTAGCCAGGTGAAATGCAAATCAGCCTAAACCACTAATTCCTGAGGGACTTAGAGGTCCAGCTGTGCCATTGAAGAATCCATAGCAAGCGGATATCTCTAATACTGAGCTCCGCCAAGTCATCCAAAGTTTGGTATTGGCAGTCACCACGCAGGGAGGTCAATAGGAAGAGTATAAACATGAAGGTCCAGATACCACCAGGGTTCATGAATTCTTGAGGATGAACCCACTTGAGTTCACGGGGTCTGATGTGAAAGAGGATCTTGAGAGCTTCATTGAGGATATTTAGAAAGTATTCTAAGTTATACACACAGGTGATGCGGAGCGAGTTGAGTTTGTTTCCTATTAGCTCAAGGGAGTAGTTAGACTTTGGTATGATTAGTGGAAGGGAAGTAGAGCAGAAGGGGCACTAACTTTGAGTTGGGCAGTATTCTAGAAGGCCTTTCTGGGACAGTACTTTCATAGAGACTTGAGGCAGGCTAAGGTGAGGGAGTTTCTGAATCTGAAACAGGAAGCTATAAGTGTGCGAGAGTACAACCTCAAACTCACTTAGTTTTCCCATTATGCTCCGACTATGATAGCATACATACGTACTTGGATGAATTTGTTCGTATCAGGGCTCTCTCGGATGATTAAGAGAGAGGGAAGAAATGCTATGCTAATTGGGGATATGGATATAGCTCATTTGATGACATATGTGCAGCAGGTGGAGGAGAAAAAGATTCAGGATAGGGAAGAGTTCAAAAATAAGAGGGCCAAGACATCAGGCTAAGAGACAGGTAAGAAGTGGGTGGGAGGTGCTAGTTAATCATCTTTTCTGCCTAAGACATCTGGACCAACACCTTCATCTGTTAGTGCACCTACACTAAGGGTAAGGAATGAACAAGGATCACAGAGCCTCAATGTTCAAGGCAGTTAGTCGCAGGGGAGTGTAGCTCAGGGATTAACACGTTATCCAGTTTATGGTAAGTGTGGTAGGTCTCATCCAGGAGAGTGCCTTGTGGGTACAAATGGTTGTTTTAGATGTGGTCAGGTGGGGCACTTTTTGAAGGAGTGTCCTATGGAGAGGCAGAATATTAAGGATAACAAATCTCAGTCAATTTCTTCAGCACCACAGGGTAAGCCAGTTTAGAAGGGTGCTACATCAGGGACAGGCGGGGGCACAAACCATCTATATGCCTTGGTCACCAGACCGGAGCAGGAGAACTCACAAAATGTTATTACTGGTATGCTCAAAGTTTTTACTTATGACACTATGCATTGTTAGACCCAAGTGTCACATTGTCATTTGTGACTCCCTATGTAGCCATGAAGTTTGAGATCAATCCAGAATGTCTTCTTGATCCTTTTAGTGTTTCCACTCCTATTGGAGAATCTATTTTAGCCCAAAGAGTCTATAGGGGTTGTCCAGTGTCAGTCTACCATAAAGATACCTTAGTTGATCTGGTTGAGTTAAATATGGTAGATTTTGACATCATTCTAGGCATGGACTGGCTTTATGCTTGTTATTCCTCCATAGACTGCAGAACCAGGGTGGTTAAGTTTCAGTTTCCTAATGAGCCATTCTTAGAGTGAAAGGGTAGCTCAGCTTTGCCTAAGGGTCATTTTGTCTCATACATCAAAGCCAGAAAGTTAATTTCCAAGGGGTGCATATACCATCTAGTTAGAGTCAAAGATTTTAATGCTGAGACGTCATCTCTCCGATCTATTCTAGTTGTAAATAAGTTCCTAGAAGTCTTTCCTGATGATTTACCTAGAGTCCCTCCTAACAGGGAGATAGACTTTGGGATATACACCCTCCCAAATATGTAACCCATATCTATTCCTCTGTATCGTATGGCTCCTTCAGAGTTGAAAAAGAAACTAAAAGACCTCACAGATAAGGGTTTCATCAGACCGAGTGTCTCACCATGGAGTGCTCCAATTCTCTTCGTACGTAAAAAGGATGGTTCTCTTAGAATGTGCATAGATTATCGCCAGTTAAACAAGGTCACCATAAAGAACAAGTATCCTCTTCCCAGAATTGATAACCTATTTGACCAACTCCAGGGTACTACTTATTTCTCCAAAATAGACCTCAGATCTAGGTACCATTAGCTCAAAGTTTGATAAAAAGACTAAGATAGCCTTCAGAACCCGCTATGGTCACTATGAGTTCTTAGTTATGTCATTTGGACTAACTAATGCCCCATCAACTTTATAGATCTTATGAATAGGATGTTGGGGTTGTACTTAGATATTTTCGTCATTATGTTCATAGATGACATCCTGATCTACTCTCGTAATGAGGAAGAGCATGCCAACCATCTTAGGATTATTCTTTAGACCCTTAAGGATCAACAGTTGTATCCCAAATTCTCCAAATATAAGTTCTGGTTAGCATATGTGGTATTTCTGGGTTATATTGTTTCTAGTGAGGGAATCCAAGTCGATTCTCACAAGATTGGGGCTGTAAAGAACTGACCAAGGCCCACAACTTCCATAGAGATAAGGAGTTTCTTGGGTTTGGCAAGTTACTACAGGCATTTTGTAGAGGGTTTATCTTCTATCTTATCTCCCTTTACTAAGCTAACTCAGAAGAAGGTTAAGTTCATATGGTTCGAAGCTTGTGAGAAGATTTTCCAAGAGTTGAAAATTAGGATGACTACAGCTCCAGTGTTATCCCTACCCAAGGGAACTGATGGTTTCGTTGTATACTGTGAAGCTTCCAGAGTTGGCTTGGGATGCGTATTGATGCAAAGAGGCAAGGTGATAGTATATGGCTCCAGACAACTTAATACTCACAAGAAGAACTACCCAACTCATGATCTTGAGCTTGTTGTCGTGTTTTTTTCTTTCAAAATATGGAGACGTTATCTTTATGGTGGGCATGTGGATGTATTTACTAACCATAAGAGTTTGCAGTATGTATTCAGTCAGAAAGAGTTGAACTTGGGGCAGAAGAGGTGGTTGAAGTTGTTGAAGTACTATGACATGAGCATCCTCTATCACCCAGGTAAAGCTAATGTGGTTGTTGATGCTCTTAGCAGGTTTAACATGGGGAGCACTGCACACATTGAGGACGGAAAGAATGAACTAGCTAAGGAAGTGCACACATTAGCATGCTTGGGAGTGCAGATTGAGGATTCTGACGAAGGTGGTACAATTATCAAAAATGGGGCAGAGTCATCCTTAGTGGTGAAGGTGAAAGAGAAGCAGGACCGGGATCCTATCCTCCTTCAGTTGAAAGAAGATGTTCAGAAACAAATGGTATTAGTGTTTGCCAAAGGGGGAGATAGAGTTCTGAGATACCAAGGCAGACAATGTGTATTACGTGTTGATACCCTTAGAGATAGGATTATGGCTGAAGCTCATAACACCAGATACTCTATTCACCCAGGTGCAATAAAAATGTGTAGAGATTTATGAGAGGTTTATTGGTGGGGCAACATGAAGAAGGACATTGCAGAGTTCATGTCTAGATGCCCGAAATGGCAGCAAGTTAAGGTGGAGCACCAAAGACCTTATGGTTTGGCCTAGAATATTGAAATTCCAGAGTGAAAGTGGGAGATGATTAACATGGACTTCATAATAAGCTTACCCCGATCTCGTAGATGACATAATTTGATATGGGTAATAGTAGATAGAATGACCAAGTCAACTCACTTTCTACCTGTCAAAATGACTAATACAGTTGAGGACTATGCCAAATTTTACATTAAGGAGATCTTTAGATTGCATGGGGTTCCCATATTCATTATTTTATATAGAGGAGCCAGTTCACAGCACAATTTTGGAGGTCCTTTCAGAAAGAGTTGGGTACAAAGGTGAATCTTAGTTAAGTCTTCCATCCCCAGACAGATAGGTAAGAGGAGCAGACCATACAGACTCTTGAGGATGTTGAGGGCATGTGTTGTATACTTTAAAGGTAACTTGGATGATTACTTACCCTTGATTAAATTTTCCTATAACAATAGTTTCCAAGCTAGCATTCAAATGGCACCATATGAGGCCCTTTATGGGAAGAGGTGTAGGTCGCCTATTGGGTGGTTTGAAGTTGGTGAGGCAGAATTGATAGGACCTGATTTAGTCTATCAAGCTATGGAAAAGGTGAAAGTTATTCAAGAAGACTAATGACAGCCCAAAGTCGACAAAATATCTTATACCCATGTTAGAAAGAGAGATTTGGAATTTGAGGTAGGTGATTGGGTGTACCTAAAGGTTTCACCGATGAAGGGAGTTATGAGATTTGGGAAAAGGGGAAGCTCAGCTCTTGATATATTGGCGCGTACTAGATTATTAGAAGGATTAGTAATGTGAAATATGAATTGAAATTGCCACAACAGTCAGTTGTTATTCATCATATATTTCACGTTTCTATGCTTAAGAAGAGTTTGGGAGATCACACATTGGTTGTGCCTATAGAGAGTATTGGAGTCAAAGATAGCTTGTCATATGAAGAGATCCCAGTTCAAAGACTAGACTGTCAGGTTCGCAAATTGAGGACCAAGGAAATTACTTTTGTCAAAGTGTTGTGGAGGAACCAGTTCATTGAGGAAGCCACATAGGAAGTTGAGGCAGACATGAAAGCTATATATCCTCACCTATTTTTGCCTTCAAATGACGATCATGAAGGTAATATTCCTTATCCTTGTCATTTAGTGGAGACACATCCTTAAATATGAAGTAATAAGTTATCTTGATAACTTCCTGTTGATAAACTAGTTCATGAATAGCAAACATGCTCAATATTTCCTATTTTTATCTTTATTCGAGGACGAATGATCCCAAGGGGGAGATATTGTAACACCTCAGAATTCCACTCTTTAAGATCTGAAAATTTATCGTCACAAATACATAAGATTGAACCTAGTAATTCCTTACTTGTGCTTACGTATTAACGATCATTAATATTGGTGAGAAGTGAGTTGGAAGTGAATTGGGGCCATGAGAGACCTCTAGAGCTTAGTTGAGTTTAAAACCTTCTTACCAGTTAAGTTCTTGACTTGGGATTATGCAAGGGTCAATTTTAAATGACCATAACTCTTAGCATACAAAGAATTAGATATCCAATAACCTATAAAATGAAATCTCTTTGAACTAGCTGTCATGCCCCAAAAGATGTGGAGGAATGACTGGCACTCGATACCACCATAGGCCGAGTACACCACTTAACATACTAGTTACTTAGACTAGGGACCAAAAGATCGGGCAGCATAACGTTAGAAAAACTGAGACTGAAC
>JBCEWC010010232.1:0-17876 GCA_038996855.1 Solanum aculeatissimum | reverse complement strand
TTGGAGGGTTTTCCACGTAAAATATCGTGTCAAATTTATTTCCATCAAACTTTAGTTGTGGTGCTTCCTATTCCAACTGTGGAATTTAAGCCAAAGTATTATCTGAGTATGCTCTGTGGTTGCAGCATAGTCTGAACTTCTACATCAGAAAAGATATATTTTGGTCTCGTTTCCGCCCAACAAGTTGATCGAAAGTTAGTGGAGGAGGGACTTTTGGTGCCTGAAAAAAGTTTGGATAATGCTCTGAAAAAATAGGATGAGCTCCAAGGGTATAAAGAAGGTGATACATGTCTAATTTTGGATGAAGAGAAAGCTGAGTCAAAAGCAAATCATATGCTTGATAGAAATTTCATTGCAACATCGGATTTCAAAAATTCTGGACGACAAACACGTTGAACTGAAGTTGGGTAGCAACTAAATTGTAATGCTACTGGAAAAAAAATGTTATAGCTACAGGGATCGTGAGTGTTGGGAATGAACTTGCAACTATATCACAGGACAAGGTTAAACCTAAAACCAATTCAAAGGCTTTAGTTGTTGCATTGCAAGTCGCTTCTGGAAAACTATCGACCAAAGATGTAGCTATTTCTAGCGAGCAAAAATGTGTTACAAGTGAGAGTCGATGAGTCGACCAGGTGGAGGAACGGGATGAACATATCACACCTCATAGAAAATTGAGCCCCGAAGCACCAATTTTTGTACCTAAGGGAAGTGGCATTGGTAGTGATTCATCTTCATTACATATAGCACGACAATTGATTTTAACAGGTACTAATGTTAAAAACTTGGTGACAAAAAGCTTGTTGATGCATTGGTGAGTTATAGTATTAAAAAGTTGACTTCACTTACACTTATTAATACAAACAAGCAACTACAAGATGATGATAGTAGTTCTTTATTCACAAATAGATTTGCTAATCTACAAGATGAGTAAAGTGAAGAAGAGGATATGTTAAATTATTGTTTGGCAAATGCAGCTAGGGAGGCAAATATTTCTCCTAGCAACGACGCAATAACAAAAAGAAGCATGAAAGAAAAAATAGTTAGAATGGTACGATGACTGAGGAGTTTGTTCCAAGGTATCTGTTGATGCAACTCACAAAACACAATCATATGACAGCGTCAATAAATTCAACTAGATTTAATAAATTCAAGAAGAATTGATGAATTATCAAGTATTGTTAGAAAGATTTGAAGAAGAAGACGAGGAAAATACTTCAAGTTACTTTAGAAGGGCAATCTAGCTTTTTTAGTTTATACTTTTATAAAACAAAGTTTGAGTTTGATTACTCAAATTTCATCATGACTTTTATAATTTTGCACTACTTAAGCATTCTCATTAGTAATATCATCATAGAGTATATTATAAACTCTGTGATGATCATAGCATACTTAGTTCTCTCCGACTCTTTTTTTCTTTCATGCGTGTTAATTAGTAGACCAAGTAAGCCCTAGCTCCCCATACTTATACTTATTTCTCCTGAGAATTTTTTAATTATATTATTAATAAAAGACCGCTAGTCACCCTGTCTAGCCGTATAAATTCACTTTTAAAAAATAGTGAATTTAAGGTTGTTAGAGGTGTTAATGGATATGTTTAAAACTGTCCTTGTATTGCTACCGACAGTCCATGTACTTATATATATTTCAATGTTAAATGAATGCACTACTCAGCTACTTAATTTGACTCCCTAACCCCACCCACCCCCATCCCCTACCAAAATAATAATAATAATTAGAAAGAAAAAAAAACTAAATTTCAGCTATTTGTGATATTTTAGGCAAAAATACTTTAATTTTTAAAAATAATCTTAAAAATAAAGAAGTATTTTCTATTCATCTTTATTCGCCCATTTTATTATTTTGAAATGTTCAACGATACTCATTCAATTTATAAATCAATTAATAATTTAATATTTTGTGTCCTTTTTTATCTTTATTATTAAATAATATTTTTTTTAAAATAATTTATATTTAATAAAATTATTTTTATCATTTATTATTTCTTAATTCTTATATCGACTGACAATTATTGTTGGACAAAGAGTGCACAAGAGGTTCCCAAAAAGGGTGACACTTGGAAAGCACATTCTGAGTTGCAGTAGAGTAGTTAGACAATCACTCTCTTGAGATATTCCACTTTTAATTATTTTATTTTATATTATATTATATTTATTTAATTATTATTGTTAAGTATTATTCATTTTATAATATTTAGATGATTTATAATAATTAGGGTGATATAATTAAATTATTATTTTTTCCGTTTAAAATAGAATGATATTTTTTTTTTTAGTTTGATTAAAAGTAAAAATGATGTCTTTTTTCATAATAATTTGATTTCAATTTTTCACGTTGCATGTTTAAGGTCACAAAATTAAAGGACATTTTGGTACATTTGACATAACTTTAATTTCGAATCACAAAATTGAAAAGTTTTTTTTTTATTTTCTTAAACTCTGTGCTAAATCAAATCAGATCATTCTTTTTTAAACGGAAAAGGTATTTTATTTTGAGTCAATAATTAAAAAAACACATTCAAACAATCATTCTTTTGCAAGTTTTACACTTAAATTATTGATTATTTTTCCCACCTGGAATACCATCATTTTATGTATTAAAATACATCTCGAAGTAGACTAAATCAGACCAGTTATTAGTTTTTTTTTGTCTGAACTATCACCACCATTCGAACCTTTGAACATAAAAATAGAAATTAACTCAATAGTTTAAGAGTTTAAACTTTACATTGAGGTTTCAAGAGTGATATAATAAAATAATAATTCAAATATATATTTGATCATTATCTCTTTTATTTATTACTTTTCTTAAAAGGGCTTGTCCACGGGAGGATTTAAAGTACCGCAGGGGGATTCATCTAAACTCTTCAGACAAAAATTATATGGTATGTATAAATTTTTTTTAATTAATTTATGTATTTATATAAATTTTGAATCCTCTGATATAATAATAGAGAGGTTGATTCAGTAATTTAGGGGTTCAATTTTATGTTGATGCTTCAAGTTTAAACTTTAAGTATTATATATTGATTTTCTATTAGATACATTAAATTAAATACGAACAAGTAAACATGAACGGAGAGAAGGATAATAAATTTCTCTGGTCTGCTCACTGTTTGTGTGTTTAAAGCCATCTTGACTATTGGCTTCTAAAATCAGCAGAAGAAAGTTTGGCTTCCCTACTTTCATTATTGGTGGTTGAAAGTTTTATTTATTTCAAATTGTTACTTTCTCTTTTAATCTTTTTTTTTTTTGGAAAAAATGTATCTTGTAAATTTAAATATTTTCTTTTATTCACTATAAGTGATATTTAATGTTTTGGTGCATTTTTTTAAATGAGTTGATGGTTAAAAATACATTTAAATTTATTACTCTTTCACAAATTTTATAATCGTATACCTCAATATAACTATCAGTTATTTCTGTTACTATCTAAATTATCACTTTCTTTGCATTATAACACATCTCGATATTAAGTTGGCTAAGTATTGTTTCTACTCGACAACAACGTGTGTAGGTTCAACTCAACATCGAGGCTTGTTTTAATGTAAATAGAGCAATACCTTAAAAAAGTAGATGAAATAATAATCAATAGTTTTTTCCAAAGGAAATACTTATTTTGGATCTAATTTGAAAGGTTAGAAAATTAAATCAAATATTGTGGACTGAAGATACTAAATTTTTAATTCTATTATTCCAATTTTATGTTTAATGATATGTCCTTAGATGAAAATGACAAAAGATATTTAAAAGAACATGGTTTTCATAAAGCAATTTTAGTATAATATTATATTTTTAATTTAAAATCATATAATTCTGTCTGAGAAAATGAGAGCTTTTCTCATTATAATTACTTGGTGAGAAAGAATCAGTCATGAATGAAGTGCATCTATCAAGACTAGGAAGAGTTTTTGATATATAGTATTGGTGAAGCGTGGATGAAAGTGGAGACTTGTCTTTGGAGTTTTGTGTGATAAAAAGTATTACCGCTAACTAAAAGATAAATTCTGTGGAATGATGATTATACTGAATTTGTTGTATGGGATGGAGTGCTATCCAATCAAGAACTCTCATGTTCAAAAGATGCATGTTGCAGACGTGAGGATGTTGAGGTGGATGTATGGACATACTAGGAGCGATAAGATTAAGACTGAGGATGTCTGAAATAAGGTGGGAGTAGAGCCTCCATGGTGGATAAGATGAGGAAAGCAAAGTTGAGATTGTTTGAATATGTGAAGAGGAGATGAGTAAATGTCCTAGTAAGGAGATACGCGAGACTGAATATAGTAGTTACGAGGAGAGGTAGAGCTAGTCTGAAAAAGTATTAGGGAAAGGTAATTAAACAAAACATGATACAACTTCAAATTACTAAGGATGACCTTAGATAGAAGGGTGTAGAGAATGCTTATTAGGTTTGAAGGTTAGTAGATAGTGGAGTGTCGTCTTGAATGTTTTTTCAAAGGTTTAAGAGTGTTGGTGTTTGTCATTGTACTTACCGTATTCTTATAGTTCTTGCTTTTGATATTTATCATCATATATATGTTGTTTATTGTGTTTCGATAATCACATTATTTTGTTGTTATTGTTCTTTTCTTATAGGCTTTGCACTAATTTCCTTAATAGTTGCTATGCTTTCTCCACTATTTTCTTCTTTTTTATATTTGAATTTGCTGCTTGATCGGAGGTTTTTCTACTTTCGAAAATAGTTTTTCTACCTTCATGAATTAGTAATAAGGTTTGCATATATTCTAGTGTTATCCCACTAAACCTCACTTGTAAAATTTTACTAAATATGTTATTATTATTGATATAATTTAAAAATTAATTTATATTTTTTAAACTTCATTCTCCAAATTCAAAAAATATATTATATTAATAAATTTAATCAATATGAGTTGTGATGCAATGATAAATTGCTTCATCTTAACCAGAGATTTTGAGCTCGAGCTTTAAATATTTTGAAGAATGTGCATGCTTAAATTAAAATCTATTTAATATGAATACGGAGGGGATACTTATTATGAAAGGGAGGGATCAGAATATGAGTTTAAATTTAATTAAATGGTGACACCAAAAAAGTTCAATTTATGCAAATAATCCAAAAAGAAATACAAAAAGGGAAGGGGAAAAAAAAGAGACAATCATTATTAATACTTATAAAAAGAGGTCCCATATTCCATTGGCATAATTATTCATAAAAAACAACAAGTGGTAGGTTTGTATTTAATGATACTTTCTCCGTTCCATATTAATTGAATTTATAAGGTAATACACATATTAAGAAAAATATTTAAAGATAAATTTTATACCATACTTTTCACCATTGCCCTTTGTAAAATCATAAATATATAATATAATTTATCTCCTTAAAAATATAAAATGTCAATAAATGAAAAGATAAATATGAAAAAAGTTTCAAATATTTATATATCTTAAACTTTAAAAAAATAAACTATTTTGAACCTTGGGAAAAAAAATTAATTAATTTGGAACAGAGGAGTATATATTTACCTTCCATCATTATTGTAGAAACCCTAACTAGTCTTCTTTGAACATATGTCAATCTGTTATTGTGCTCCCCATTTTTGGTGAAAATTTAATATTTCATTAACTTAGGGTGTGGTTGATACGAAGAAAAATATTTTTTGAATGAATTTTATACATATTTTTATTTTGTGTTTGATATGTAAATAGAAAATATTCTCTTAATAATATTTATATATAATCTGAATAAATTAAATACTATAACATGGAGTTGAGATAGATGGCTACAGTGACAGATTTATGATTTTAAAGTTGTGGGTGCTCTCTTAGCTTAATAACTGCAGAATCAAAATTTTTATTAAGGAGTTCAAAATATAAAAGGTAAATATATAAGAATCAAAGGGTGTTCAACATCTATTATATATATACAAAATATAATTTTAAGTATGTATAAATGGTATAGTTTTCGCCGAAGAGAGTTCGGATGAACTCCTTGGGCCTATGTAGTTCCGCCCCCACTTAGCTATCAATTATAAAGTATAAGTGCACAAATTTAACACTTGTCATAAAAAGACGATCATATTTGAAATCAGTAGTAAAAACAATCAATATGAACAACTATTCACCATGTTCCTTTTCACTTGTCATATTTTCTTTTTTCTAAAGTCAAACGATATTAATCTTGAGTAACATTTTAACATATAATTAAATTTTTTTTATCATATTGTTATAGAAAAAATATAATTTATAGTACTTTTAGTATAGTTTTTGAACATCAAAATTTTAATTTTAAAATATTAAATTATTCTAATATAATTTAGCTTTGAAAAGTATAAATTAATTTTTACAAAGTGAAACATGAAAAATATTAGGAATGAAGAGAATAGTATGTATTATCTTGAATAAAGAAGAAAGAAAAATGATTTATTTGTATACCGTCTTTTTTTAGGAAAAATAATAAAAGAGCAATTATAAATAAGGAAAAAGTAGAAAAAGTAGCAAAAAGGTGGCAGTAAGTAGCCACTTTGAACCATTAGACCAATCAAACCATTTGTTTAGTAGGTGCTTTATGTTAAATATATGTCAATTTTTCTTAATTTTTACATAAATATATAATGTTCGATACTGCATTGAATGGGTGCTCTAGCAGCCGATGGACTCCATGTGAATCCGCATCTGGGTGTCTGGGGTGGTATGAGTGTAGGTGGCTGCTAGCTCATGCTATCAATGACCAGTTTGACAAAGTATTATCGATCACTCATCATCATTGAAATTGTTTTTAGCATTTTTATTAAAATAATGATATCTCTACCGTTTTCAAATTTTAGGTTCACCTCTAGTTAATATGTGTTGTAAGATGGGAAAACTATAATTAATATGGGATGCCATTTGTTTTTCTTATTTCCACTAAAAATGTCATTTTACTCATTTTTTTAGAAATTTGTTTTCCTAAAAAAAAATACAACAATAATAAATACAACATATCCAGTGGAATCCTCAAGTGGGGTTTGGGGAGGGTAGAATGTACGCAAACTTTATCATTACCTCACAATGTAGAGAAATTGTTTTCTAAGAACCCTTGTCTTAAAAACCTGTAAGCAGAATAAACTAGATATGAAAAGAAGGGAAAGGAAAAGAAAAGAAAATCGGAAGAACAACTAATAACGCAAAACACATGATAGTGTGTAATAAATACGACAAAAATTAACATATATATGACGAATAATAACAACATAGGATTAAAAAACACGACTAATCTTATTACCCTACTATACCCGAAGGCCAGACATCAATAATCAATTATGCAAATATAAAAGATCACCCGACACTGAACACACCCTTAAGAGTCTTTTATTAAGAATATTTTTATGCATAAAGAGTTTTTAATAATTGGTGATGAATAAAAGAAGAATGAGGTGTGAAGATAGAAAAGAAAGGTGGGATTAGTTCATATTTACTTTATATTTTCAACCTTTTTAGTGAAAAATCTAACTCCATTATAATTGAATCCTCTAGAATGTACATGGACTGAATTGGTTTAGGTTTTTCAAATATCAAACCAAATTATTTGTGTCGGATTTTTAAATCAAATCAAACTAATAGACCTCAATTTTTTTAGGTTTCTTGGGTTTTCGAATTTTTTTGGGTTATTCCGGCGAAGTATTCATACAACACATATAATTAACTTGTACTTCAAATATTTTTTTAGTCCTACTAAAATATAACTATCTAACTTATTTCTTATTGAAAATAACACAAACTATGATATGAGGATGACACTAAAATTCAATAAAAAATAATAATGAAATCACATAAAATAAATATTACAAATAAATAAGTAATAATGAAGATGATCATAATTTTGAAGTACTAATTAATCATACTAAAATAAGTTTAATAAGCACTAATTATATGACTAAACATTAAAGAAAAACTAAACTTAACATTTGTATTTTAATTATCTAAATCAATGTAAAACTAAAAGAACAAAAACATAACATTATTGTCATTCTTGATGTTGAATTGATTTTTTTCCGATTGATTTTGATTTGAGTTTTATTAGAGTTACTAATTAAAATCAATGGACTATATATAATCTTTATTGGACCATTTAAAATTTTAAATTAAACTTGAAATAATATGTTTAAAGATAAAAACTATGACAAAGTATGAGAAATATTTGTAAATTATATCAAAGTAAATACTTTTATATACAAAATTTTTTTTTTTTAAATATACAAAATAAATTTCAAAATATTGGTTTGGCCTCGGATTGATTTTTCTAGATTAAAATCAATCCAACCCAAGTAGTCGGACTCTTTTTCAATACTAAATCAAATCACTCGTCAATTTTTTTTTCTCGATTTGACTCGATTAGCAGTTTGGTGCTACAATCCTATCTAAAATATCATTATCGTTCAGATAGAAAAAGTGAATAACTTATCGTTGAATTGTATTTCAACAAGTATTTGATTATCGACTTTGATTACATCTAAAATGGTAAGCAAATTTCTATTATCGACTCAAAAACTGGTCTTTCCACCTATTTTTTTAATCATTTTGTCCCAAGGCGCATAATACATGACTTGAACGGTAGGATTTTGGGATGTCACTCAACCCCTTGACCCATTCAAGTTAGCGGGATCAAAGCCAAAACTATTGAATTCGACTGAACTCATAGCTTATATCGTATATCCCCTAATATACCTTGTTAAAACAACACAAGAACTTTCCTGTATTAGAGTAAAATAAATAGCTAGTGGTAGTAACTAGTAACAAAGATGGCTGTTCAACATATACTTTTCTACCTTCACTAAAAAGAATCCCTAAAGACTATACAAGTTCATCCTTTATACAATGCCTGCAATCAGGAAGAAGCCAGTGACTAATTGGCTTTATACCTTTACTAGACCATCTCTTCACAAGGGCCATTTCCAGTTTCCGGACCTGCAACGACCAAAACGAAAGGAAGTGAGGTAGAGGCAGAAGTCTAGATACTAGTTTAGTCGAACTCAGTAGCTTTCGGTTAAACGGTGTACTTGTATCAAGAAGTTCATTCAATATGTATAGAAATTTAACTTAGAACCCAATTATTAACACTTGACTTATTATTCTGAAATTCAGAACCTATAAACTTAAAATTCTGACTTTGCCGCTTATGATGAAGGCATTGACCCGATTATTAGCACTTGGGAACCACAAATCTTTCTTCTTACAATCAGCAATCTAGAGAAAATGGCATCAACAGTAGCAAGACAGCACTCAAGACAGTTGTCAAGATGTCTTGTTAGTATTTCATTCAGTAACAACAAAACAACAACCACAAACCCAATGTAATCGCACAAGTGGAGTCTGGGAAGGGTAGAGTGTATACGTGCAAAATCTATTGAAGACAGGTAGTTTGAAGTGAACGGGTGATGTAAAATTGATATATAAAACAAGCTAGTTAACAGCAAGATGCTAAAACCATTTTTAAGCATTAAAAGATGGTCTTTGACAACAAAGTTGTCCTTGCTTGAGAATGCTACAAGTTCATTATAAGAGAAGTGCCAAATTTAGCTGAGATTTTCAAGTATAGAAGAATGGGATATCCTCTCTATAGTCATCACCAAGGATTTAACGTTGAGATGAATCCAGCAAAGAACAACCATTAGTAGACAATTAAATGGGAAGCAGTAATTAAGAAATCTTATCGATGTCTGGGATGGTTAGAGGACTAAAAGAGAACATGGCTAAGGAGTCCCTTTGAGGACATATGATAAAAGAGAAATGATGCATAGAAGATTAGCATGGCCGCCACACAAGGATGATATGTACAAATCGAGAAATGGTCCAAACTTTGAAAACACTTTTAAAAAAAAAAGGCTAAAAAACTTTATCGGCACTCAAGAGGTAGAAAATCAGCTTAAAACTCTCAACTTACTAGCTCTATGTAAACACAAGCTAACACAGGAAATTTGATTATGCATATTGCATATCCGAAACATAATAAGGTCCGGAAATCATTTATCAGAAACGAGTAGGTCCAAAAATCAGAGGAAACACAGAAGTCAGAGAAAAAGCTTAAAGATTGGTAGTCCAAGAGAACTTATCCACAAATTATCAAAGAAGTTCTATAATCTATTTTCCATTTTTCATACTCCCCTAGTAAGTTGAGATTCTATAACTCACATGATGTCAGAGGAGTAATGTAACCAACATGTAATTCATTAGAATAAGCAAAAACTTTGATCCGGCTTATCCGAAAAGGCAGGTTTGAGAAACCTAACCTGCTTCACAATAAATGGCTCCTGTGAGGGACTTAACGGTGCTGACAAAATAGTAAGAAAACCATTTCTGTTTCCATAAGCTATGTCTGTGAAATGTCGATCACCCACCTGCAAAGGACGCTAGTGAGAAAAGGATCGAGAAACCTAAAAAAACACAAAAGAAGAACCACTTCTACCATAATAAGTCTCGAGGATTTGCAACCGAGTTGCCTTTCAATTTCTTCAGCTGTTCCAGCTGGCTTTTTCAACCCTATATATTAGTGTTGAAGAATATCAGCATAATCGAATTGCATTAACTCAAGGCTGGGTTAAGCCACAAAAGAGAACTGCACTGCTATTCAAAGGCTACCATAGTAAACAAGAGATTTGAGAATTTAAACTCCCTATCTAGGTTTATATTACACACAGGGGTGGAGGTAGAGTAAAGTATTCACAATGGGTTCGCACGAACCTAGTAGTTTTTGCTTAGACCTTCTATTTGTACGAGGAAATCTATTAAATACATACAAATATTTACTTGCAAACCCAATAACTAATACAATCTAGGGGTGCAATAACAGTTTGAGCTCCACAAACTTCAAATCTTGATTCCACCTCTGATTACACATCTGTTTGACCATATTCAGCTAATATTATTATCCTACACAATTTTCATATCTTTCAAATACTCAAATTCATCTAATACCTCATACTTTAAACTTCGATGGGATGCGTTCTCTACTAAATGTCTAAAACAACCTTTCAATCAACACTTCAATACTTACTACCAATGTAAGTAAAATAACACGCAACGTCTTAAACTATGTCCTAGTCAAACACCGTCACACAAAAGTGGACTTAAATGCACACCAAATAGCATAGTCATAGAGAGGAACAACTTACTATGCCTAATTACTTTAATTCCGATTGCACGCTCAAGAATGCGAGCTTTTCTACCATCAGGATCATATTCAGCTAGTCCTACAAATTCCCAAATCATCAAACACTCAGTTCTGCAGGAAAAACAGAAACAACTTTAAATTACACGAAAAACAGGAAACCAATCAAAAGTTCCTAATGTGATTACCTGCAGAGTTGCTAAAAACAGCAATGTTATTGCCAAACAAAGATTTACACTGTTCCATGGATGAAGCAAGAGGAGACCAAAAGTTCAAAGAGTAAGGCATAGTAATTGTATTGTCCTTGTCGAAAACTACGCCTTCGAATCCCCTTTTCTTCAGCTCATCCCAATCAATATACCTCATATCTTGCACAAACACATGTGGGATTGCCAAATGCTTGTCTTTATAGAACATCCTAACAGCAAACAAAATTCCTTCCAAGTTAATCCTCTGCCCCAATGCAGCTTTAACCCTTTCCCACCAACTATTCGATCTAATGCCCGAACGAGCAGCCACTTCAACTCCCTGCTCTTTTGCATCATTTCTGTAATGGGGTTTCTCTTTTTCAACAGAAAAATTCATTTCTTGCCAATATACATGTTTCTGTCTATCAGTTTTTTCTGAATTGTTGTTATGCTTTTCTTGTTCTTGGTGACAACTGTTTGTATAACTGACAAGTGTTTTCTTGTTCTTAAACTGAAGGGAATGTTTGGAGGAAAACTTGTTAGGAATGTAATGGAAGTAAGTATGCCATGGTGTAACTGAAGTGTACTGCATAATCAAGAATCCCCCAAAAATTTTGGTTGTTGTTGATTAAGGAAGTATATGTACAATGTGTATAAGATAAGGTAACTTTTAATGGAATCTCCATCTTTGTACGTCATTCTACATTTGTCCCCAGAACGCAATGGGTGACAAGAATATGGCTGTAGGCTTGTAGCCACTCAATTTGAGGGACAGGACTTTTAGTTGGAGATTTGATAGAGTTTTAGAATTTGGGCTTTGAGTGCTTATTGGTGGCAACGCTATATAATCATTGGGCCTATAAAGTAGTGAAGGCAAGTGCACAAATAGCCATGTGGAAAATACCTCAATAACCCTCGAATTATCTTTTTTGTTTAACAACTTTCCCACCCGGAAAATGGCTTAGCCCGAGGTAGGGTCCAACGACTAGAAAAGCACTGCCTGTCGAGGGAGGAAATTGATCGCACGGAGGTGAACAAGGCGTGTTGAGCTTTCTACACAGGCACAACCCACGTTGACCGTCAACACTTGATAAATAGTTGGCTTTGCCCTTTGCGTGCAATGTCTAGAGCTTTCCATATGAGCAACACCTAGACCTTACCATACACATGAAAAACACTATCGTTTTCAATCAATAGCCAATCGATCGTCATTAGATGCTGAAGCACGTCAGAGGTGCAAGTTTATCACACCCGGTAAAATTACCAAAATATTCCTAGATGAGAGAACGTTTGCATAACGCATCTTCCCAAACTTTTCGAGCAAATCCGAGGTCAGAATCACGATCAACACGAAAAATTATTTGGGAACATGGTCTTGGTTGATTTTTAGGCCAACCAGATCAAAAGATAATTCTTTGGAGCAAAAATGCAAAATCAGAAGGGAATGCGAAGTCCGCGTCGCGGACCTGCTTTGCCATAGTTCATTTTTTAGTTTTATTCATAAAACGCATTGAAAAAGTGTGATTGACATAAAATACACATAAAACGCATTTGACAAATGTGATTTATGGGTTATTTTATAGAAAAATAGTTTTTGAACACATTTTAATTTTTCCGTAAAAAAAGAGTTGAAATGGAACAAGTTCGTATTGCGGACTTGCTCCATCAAAGTACTTGACGATTAATTTTAAAAGCAAGGGCATTCTAGTCTTTTCTCCGCCCATCCTAGACTAAAACTCTGTCGTTTTGAAGTTGTTTTCAACCCTATATCAATTTCTAAGCATAAATTTTTAATTATTTACGCTAATTCATTTTAAAAACTAGGGTTAAGGAGAAAAGAGGAAGCAAGGGTTCAAGAGGATTGAGGACAATATCTTGCAAATTCGATTGTCTATCTTCATCACAGGTATGTAAGGTTAAACTAAAACATGATATTGTTCTTCCATGTGCCCCTTGATTGAGATAGATTAAAAGGTGAAAGTATTGAGTCTCTATGCATGTTTCTTGAAGGTTTTCTTGTGACTATATATATATATATATTATGTATTTTACATACTTGATGATCATCATGAATTTGATTTACTGAACAAATATTTTTACATGATTTATTTCATAAAACTCTAGCTATTGTTTAATAAAAGAATTGCATGAATGAACCTAGGGATTGAGTCTAGAGCCTTGACAATATGATTGTGATTATGATTATGATTGAGCATGATGATAGGTTGAAAGAACTTGATGGTCCTGTGAGTATTCATAATTTAACTTTAAAAGATTGGTCTAAATTAAAAGTCCTCCTACGTGATTGTCTAATTCACTCTTGAAAGGTCGATAGGATTGATTGGTCGAGTTGTTGAAAGATGTGATTGAGAATTGAGTAGACGGTTGATAGGCCGAAAGGCTCGATTATGACAGAATTGACAGATTGATAAGAGTCCTTATGAAACTATTGATTGGACTGATTGA
Source organism: Solanum aculeatissimum (assembly GCA_038996855.1). Lineage (NCBI taxonomy): Eukaryota > Viridiplantae > Streptophyta > Magnoliopsida > Solanales > Solanaceae > Solanum > Solanum aculeatissimum. Next base: position 4,071 of record JBCEWC010010232.1, on the reverse strand, counting down.
GATTGATTGTTTATGAGTATTGAGTCTTGAGAGGAGTATTGGGCACCGAATTGAGTAGGAGTAAGTCCAACTCGAACTCAATAACTATGTCACCAAACATATGAGTAAATTGAGTTCGTTAAAGTCGTACATGTTCCTATTTTGAGGACTAAGTCCGTAAGTCGGGCATATTCCTATTTTATTGTCCTGAAACAATAGGACTTGATTGGTTGATTGGATCTATTTTAGATCAATTTGTTTTTTACCTTAGCAAAGTATTGAATGGTTGTGGTAACATCAAAGAGAATGTTGTACGATCACTGGATCATAAAAGATTGTCGTCGGATAAGAGAAACTCTCAAATAGATCATGATAGTACTCTGATTTGATTGGATTGGATTTGTATTGATTGGTCATTGTCTACTTTTTATTCTTGCTTTAGATAGACATTTGACATTCTGATTAAGTACCTCTGCATGGATTATTGTTCTACCTATATCTGCTTCATTCAATATCAGATCTAGGAAAGGGGAAAAAAAACTTCTAAAGACAGGTTCTTGTCTCCCTAAGAATAAAAAACTTCTAAAGACAAGATCATTGTCTACTCTTTATTCTTGCTTTAGATAAATATTTGATATTCTGATTAAGTACCTCTGCGTTGATTATTGTTCTACCTATATCTGTTTCATTCAGCCATTTTACATACTCGTACATTTCATGTACTGACTCCCATTTGAAGTGCATCATTTTATGATGTAGAGACATGTATTAGGGATCATCAATAGGCACATCGTTGAGGATCTGTTCGCATTCAACTAATCGGTGAGACCTCCTTATTTTTGAAGGATTTCATATTACTATCATCTAGATTTTAGATTTTCTTTTATTTGATTTGAGGTAGCTATGAAACTATCATTGACACCATCTAGATAGTAGAGTTAGAGGCTTCATAGATTAAACAGTGATGAGTTGATGTTGAGATCTTTATCTCTTGACTATTTCCCTAGAAAACTATTTTATGTCAGAGAATTTGGAGTTTGATTATTGGCATATGACCTTTATATATTTAGATTGTCCACCTTTTTATCTTCCACTGATATGTTAAACTATGATTGAATGAATGCGATGAGACCAAGTGGATTGCTTGGGAGCCAGTAATAATTTCTAAGTGTCGGTCATGCCAAGGGTATCCTCTCGAGGTGTGACAAAGTTGCTTATCACAATCAAGGAGTTAATGTCAAGGAGACAACATTCCATGATCAGTATCTACCCCCCGATACCACTGCAATCCAAAATTTAGGTATGGTGTGCGGGGGTCGACACAATGCCTAATACCTAGGCAAACGTGCCCTCAACCTAATGTCTTCGGGAACAAATTGTCTTTAAGATGTAACAACCCATCATTAGATAAAATTCCCACATCGACAAAACACAAGAGAGATGTTGGGTATACAAGTAAACATGTCTTACCTATCAGTAACACATTTTAAATCTGTGCGGACCTAGGCCCAAAGCGGGCAATATCACTAGCGGGTTGGGTCGTTATAGATCGTATCAGAGCCACTGCTATGTCAATCTTATCGATGTGGGCCATAGTTCAACTAAGTTTAAGCAAATCTCGATAAGGCGGAGAAAAGCTCAGTGTTGAGTCCTGGCAAATTTGCTATGTCAATCTTATCGATGTGGGCCAGAGTTCAACTGAGTTTAAGCAAATCTCGATAAGGCGGAAAAAATCTCAATGCTGAGTCCAGGCAAATTTCATATGGTGGGGCAAACCTCATCGAGGACACTGAGTCTATAGAGGGGGTGTATGTAACAACATATTTTAAGATGAGAAGTCTCACATCAGCAAAACACATAAGATGTGTTAGGTATATAAGTAAACATGTCTTACCTACTAGTGACACGTTTTAGAGCCGTGCGGGCCTAGACCCAAACCAGACAATATCATTAGTGAATTGGACTATTACAAAAGACTGATTTATGGGATTAAAGTGAGAGCCAAAAGGCTAAAGCGAAATACCACTATTTATAACTTATTCCATGAATTGAAATTGGGGCAATGCCTTTTTGTTTTTGATCCAAGGTTTGCTTTGCAAGCCAATTGGGGCAGGAGACACTGTCAGGTGGGGAGGTTGGCTTGGACGACACATCTATTGAAAGATAATAATGCATGTGTCCTGAGATCAGCTCAACGAGAACAAAAATTTTCACCTAAAAAAGAAGGGTAATATCTCTTTTGATTTCTATCCAATTGCTTTCCAACTTTTCTAAAAGGAGATTTATGTATTACTCCCTTGGAGAAACATCAATAAGTGTTGAATAATATTCCCAACGAATCACACCACGCATAGTAGAACTTTTTATATTCAACCTATATCAATTGTATTTGTTCATCATTTAACAAAATAGACGTTTTGCTAGTCCGTGAACCAATAATCCAAACTGAAATAAAATATTAGAGTAACATATAACAATTGATTAAACTAGAATAATAATACAAATTTATTTTACACCAATAAATATATAACTTACACCAATTTGCATAGGAAGTTATGGTCAATATAGCTAGATAATAGACAAGAAATCTAGTAATGTGCCTAATGTCTTTGACTATATCCATGTCTGGTTAACTTACTAGGTATTGGTTGTAAAATTAATATACATATTAAATATCACATTATATTACTGAATTATAATTCTGTCAATTGCATCTTGAAGTTGTGTGCTTCTTTGAGATAAGATCCTCTTTGTCATTCAATATCAGATCTAGGAAAGGGGAAAAAAAATCTTTACTTATTCATTTGAAGAATCAAAAATTAATTTATAACTTAGTCCCTAATTCACCTTTTATTACAAATTATAGTCATTTCTAAATACATTTTTCCTAATATTAAATTTAATATATTCCAAAAGTGAAATAAAAAATTATTGTATAATGTTTAATATATTAAATACAATATCTTGAAAAATATATTATAATCAGAACCAAGTGTAAAAATTATCTCTTAATATCATAAACTCTACAAATATTGTTGGACATTATAAAATAGTATTATGGACAAGTAAAAATGGACGGAGGTAATATTGAGTCCATCCATTTCATGTTGGAATTCTACCGAATGACAAATATAAATATGAGACGATTTGCTAACGACAAGAATATGAATGAACCAAATATTATACCAAACTTGAAGTCCAATTACACAACAATAAAATAAGTAGCCAACAAAAACACTTTATTGGTACAAAGAATAAAGAATTTCACTCTCTCATCTCATCTATTAAAATCTTGAACGCTTGCACTCTTCAGAAAAACCTTGAGGAAACCTCTTAGAATCAGCACAGTAATTGTAAACCATGAGTCTACTCTGCACCCATCGAAGCCTATTCCGTCCCTTACCATCAAGTTCATGTGTCTGCCATGGCTTCGCGTTGTTTGCTGAACCCATGGACTTACATGAAGAGGTACCTGATGTTACTGCACAACCATCAATGTTGATGTTTCTGTAATAAGCAGTGAAAGGTGCAAGTGACCAATCTGTTTTCACTCTGCCTCCTTGTGTTGCCCATTCATCTGCATTCCACAAACTGCAGTATACCTTCATTGCTTGACTCTTTGGGAATGGAATTCCAATGCTTTCATGGTTGTTGAACACTCTAATGGGACTGTTATCTACTAAGAACCTGATTATATTCGAAAGAATCAGTAAGATCAAATGTAGTAACACTAATTGGATTACAAGAATTTGGTTTTCAATAGTATCAGTGCAATTTAATCTGTTATAGCACGATATCCCCTTTCATTGTTTCGTACTACAATATATACATTTGGCACGTATAATGAAGTCTCACACATTTTAACATGTTGTAGCACGTTATCTAACTTAATAGACTTTGTGTAACTTACACTATGCGGTGAGGGTTCCAGACGATGGAGTAAGTGTGAAATGCAGCTGTTGGATCGAACCAAAGATGGAATTGTTGTTCTTTGTTTCCTTTTCCTTGTGTATACACATTGGTATGGACAGTGTAAGGCTGACCAGAGGCATTTCCCAAGAACTCGAAATCGATCTCATCATGTCCTTCTCC
>JBCEWC010010231.1:0-17876 GCA_038996855.1 Solanum aculeatissimum | reverse complement strand
ATTCCTTAGAATTTATATGTTATGTGTTTATTTTCCACGCTTCCGAACCGATGAGGTGTAAAATGATGCTATGATGGATTGATCGAGGACTTTCGAGTTCTCTTTTGCTATGTCACATCTAGGCCCCCTATCCGGGTCGTGACAAAAACATATAAATAAGAGAAAAATCCCATTAATCTAGCTAAAAAAGAAGGTAACGACCAGGATAAACAACCAGCAAAAAAAACTCCGACACTCATAAAGCCTCAGTTAATACTACAATTAATACAACCCCGAATGCTGGAATGGTAGTTAAAATCAGGCCCTCAAACAACACGAATACCCAAAAGTATCAGGAACCACAAGTTTTCATGAGCTCAATATTACTTCCATTAGGAATCACCCTCACCCACCTTTAACCCTTTTGGTACCTCAATATCCATACTCCAACACTCATACCCTCATGATAAACTTAAGAATTTTTTTATCACTCTATGAATTCTGTACACCATAAGCATATGACATTTATTTATCACTAAGTATCTATGTAACCCATCATGATATTCTACGCTAACTTCTATCAATGAGGTAACATCCATCAAACCAAAATCATCAATGGCACACATAAAATCGTAAGTCCTTTCTGTAGTAATTCCATGAGCCATTTATTATTATTGAATAACCCACCCAAACATGAAGCACATAATTTCTCATATCACTGTTTATCATTCAACCTAAATCGAACCTTTTGAAAAAGGAGTCAACAATCCTTCATAACTCTGAACCATGGATCTACACATGATGTCTAATCTCCTTCACTTTCCTTAACTTGCATCCATCACCAATGTCGCAAGGATGTCTGAATGCTTAACCCACACTCATGGCCCAATCTTATATACTTAAACTAGTTGATGCCCAAGGCTAATGTACTCTCTCCTAACCCATTTATTTTCATTATTTGTTAGAGTAATAGATTGCCTTTTACTTCACACTAACTACTCAAATACAACTTCATTAATTCCTTTCACCATCAGAGGTAACATAATCTATTATCGAGGCCATAAGAAAACCTATCCTCACACTTGAACTAACTCCTATAGAAATATTTCTCAGATCTTACCCAATAGTCTCTTAACCCCACAGGTATATACAAATATAACTATATTACCATGTGCTGAACAAGGTAAAAAAAAATCATGTTCAATCATGAAGTTGATCTTATAGTTCATATGGTAACCCAATCCTAAGTCGTACCAGCCAAATTTACCGATTTAACCAATTATCCATATGCACTCTTTTACTAACATTTCCATTTACATCCTTACAAGTGAACTTGTCAAAATCTCATTAGTTCATATACTTGCTATCTCAATACCAACACACTCCTCTTGGCTTACAAGGAAGTTGGCAGTCCCTATATAGACCTATAGAATAAAATCCACACTCAAACACATTAATACCCATTCCAAGATTCACCACTATGACTCTCCCTATGACCAATTCCAAACCAGGCATCCATAGTAACAGTTAATTAGTTCCTCCTAAATGTGACAGGAATGCCAATTCCACTACCTGAGTAAGTACAATAATTGATAACTCCTTAGTAATTAGTATCTGTGCTCCAACATCAATGCCTCTATCCTAGTATTTTACTAGTACCACATCATAAGACTCACCAAGTTCACCACTAGAATGCATCATACTCTCTGAGATGTTCGTGTTCGAAGACCAATGTTTCTATCCTTAGTCTATCTAGCATCGCTAAAGTCATGATCTTTGCATAACAATCTAGGGTGACATAGTACGAAGAGAGCCACTTTGTACCTAAAATAACATCCAAATTCTACCATATCTTAGAATAAATTTGTTCACCTAAGCCTCATATTCTGTCAAAGTCACAAAACGGGTCCAGTTCACCCGATCCACTACTAAAAGTGCATCTGCGGGGTTGAAAAGTGGACAAGCATAAATATACTATTGCATGGCAAGTCAAAATCCAATGAGAAAATATACAGACAAATATTTAGTGGAGCCAGGATCAAATAGCACAAATATAGGGCAAGGGCAAGCCGGGACAATATTTGTGATCACAGCTTCCTTTCTACCACCAAAATGGGTGAAATGGTCACCTACTCCCCTACCACCTGTGCGTCCACCTCTATCCGTCTGACCTCTACCCCGACCACTAGTATGTGGGGCTGAACCTCTGGTTGGTGGTGCTGGATCTCTAACTGGTGTTGCAGAATATGATTGATGGGGCCCAGTGTGTGCCCATTTGGGAAACTACTGAATAATATGATTTGGAAGTCCACACCCATAGCATAACCTATGGACAAATGATGGATGTGAAAGAACATGAGGAACACTACAACTGCCCCAACCCATAGGCCTCTACTAAAAACTAGATGATATATGTCCATCACTATGTGAAATATAGGGCCCTATCCACCCTTTGATGTTGCTAATGAAGCACGAACCGAGCCTCGGGGCTGAAGTGAACCCATCCCCTTACTCATATATCCGCCTCCTAATGAGGTACCTGAGAAATGTCCTGATAAATGAACCCTTTTGGGGTATCCAAACTCCTCTCTATGATAAAGTTTTCCCTCTTTGGTAGCACTAACCACAGATTGAAAAGATGTTCCATCTCTAGACATCTGAAACACTGACTGTCATATAGGATAAGTCAACCCTATAATAAACTAACAAACTCTCTTTATCTCCATAGGAATGAGGATTGTTGCATGCCGAGCCAACTGCTAGTAACAAATCTCATACTCTAAAACTGTCAAAAAGCCCTGCCTCAAACTCTCAAACCTCAGATGACTCCCCTCCCTAACAATCCAAGGAACGAATCTGTCATAGAAAGCACTAGCGAATGTCTCCCAAGTCATCAGAGGAGAATCAACTAGAAAAGATCCCAAATAAGTCCTCAACCAATCCCTAGCCAGTCCACGTAATCGGAGGGTAACTGTCATGACCTGTAAGTGGGGCCTAGATGTGACATGGAAAAGGAGAACTCGAAAGTCCTCGATCAAGCCATCATAGCATCATTACTCACATTATCAGTTCGGAAGCACAAAAAATAAAAACATAGTACATAATTCTAGGGAGAACGGGTCTTTGGACTCAAGCTATGGGGATGTTGTCGGGAATGGGATGAACATGGATCACATAGAACATAACAAGTATTTCTAAGGGGTGGGTAAGGAGGACTCAAGCGATGGGGGCATATCGGGTTAGGGGAATTTCCACATAAGTACATTCCCAACATTCACAAGCTCAATACATAATCATAAGCGTAAATAACATATCATTCTCATAACCAAATCTCAATAGCCATAATATCCTAAGGAAATATAATACAACATGCAAGAGTTTAACATGTCCAACATAGCCTCTACATAAGATAAATGGGGCCTCGACATAATCCGGGCTCAACTTCAAGTCAAAAATAAAGAAAATAAAATGATACATGGAAGATAGAAAGTAGCTATTGCCCTTCAACAAAAGGGTTCACCACAAGCAAGTAGCTTCAAGGATTATCACTCGTCACCCAACGAAAGATAGAGGTCATCACCGGTCCCTACATGATTAGAACATATAGACAAAGATTATGGGTTAGCACAATAAAGCACTAAGTATGCGGCCATGCAAATGCATATGCACATGAACCTATATACAACCTAGATGACAAGGGCACATAAATAGAAAGGGACTATAAGGACGAATAGTATATCAATATTCCATGATAACGATGATGCATGAAATGCCATAATGCTTATAGTATAGAGGGGATGTGACCATAACCGACATCCAAACTCATGTGAGCTACAGCATGAACTTGCCCGATGAGGCGTTCCATCAGATCAGAGAAGATTACTTGCCAAAGGTAACCTACACCATACCTTATGGGCCTCCTATTTCGGTATGATAGCCACCTTCCTTACAACTCGGTCATTTCAAAAGGATTTGCATAACATAGCATATCATGTCGTATCATATCATATCATAGCATACCTTATGGGCCTTCCATTTCGGTAGCATACCAACGTTAGCACATAGTTTTGAGAAAGGAGTGGGACCCTTGGGGATAGCCCACTTACTACTCCAATCCTTCTCGGTACTAAGTCGTCATCCCACAAGAATGTGTATACATATACATTCTTTAAAATGGAAACTTGACACTTGAACATCAACCATGCATACTTGGTCTTAAGAGCTAAAATCACTTTAATTACTCTCATGCATACTTAACAAGAGTCAAATACATTTAATAATCATGCTTCATTAGGCTAAAAAGTCAAATACACTTTCATGTCAAACTTTATGCACAAGAGTAGCTCCATACTTGTCATATCATATCATCTTAGTGGAAACACCCATGTTGCTCAAAGAGCCATATCATAGACATTATGTGATCACATTCTTGTCATAACCCATACTTATTCAAAATCATAGTCATAGACATGTTTGGGACTTAGCCTATATCATAACTTTCATGAAAATCCATGATCATGCATGCAAATGCCATGAGTGACAATGAGAATAGCATGGGTAATAGAATTCATACTTTAAATTTAATTCAAGAGTATTCCATAAGAAATTTAAGTAAATCGACATTAAAATCATCATTAAAACACTACCCATGCATAGTTCAAGAGCAAGGGGACATGCACAATTTGACCTTCATCAATTCCATTGAAATTTCATAGAATCCAAGCATAAATCAACTTTAAATTACCTAATTTCTGCAACCCACAACTCAATTCAACTAAATATATAAAAATTTAAAGAACCCAATATTAAAGAAAATTTAAATTCATAATTTAAAGAAAAGGTTTCTTGGGTCTTCATGGATGAGAGAGAATCCATAAATCAATCCCACATACCTTGAGACTAACCAACGAAATTGGATGATTTTGCAACAAGGATGATTTTTTCCAAATTTCTTCAAGCTTTCATCAATGGAGGTCAAGAGGATTGAGAGAATTTTGGTGAGGCTTGAGGAGTGATAGAATGAATTAGAGGGGATTAGGGTTTGATTTAGGGGAGTTAGGAGACCTTAAAAAGGTTAAAAGGGGCATAGGATTAAACTAAATTACGAATTAACCATTAATGAAGTGGACTAGATCACAAATAACAAGGCCTCACGGAGGATACCTAGTGGTTGTAAACTAGCTCACGGACCATGGTCCTGTCCGTGAGACCACACTTGGTCTCGACTTTGGCTTGAACTCTCAGGGAACTTTCTGGACAAACTCACGAGGGGACTAACAGACTGTGTAGCTGCACACGGATCGTGTACTAGTCCGTGGAGCACCACTTAGTTCGGAGTCCAGTACCGAGCCATGACCAACTCTCTGGAACACTTCACGGGACCCCTCACATATCGTCAAGGCTTACAAGGACCGTGAAGTGGTCCGTGGAGTTTCACTTGGTCCAGGCTTGGTCCCAACCCCAAAGAACCCACTAGAGCAACCCACGGGAAACACCACAGACCATGAACCACCAGAAGGTCCGTGGTCCCTCACTCAGGCCCCACTCCAAAACATTTTCCCAGCATACTTCCGAATACAAGCAGTCTCACTGTAAAGGCCATAACTTCCACATCCGAACTCCAAATCGAGTGAAACTAGTTGAGTTGCGAAGATAACTCAAAGAGATTTGATTTAATAAATAATTTTCCAATAATTTATCTCATATCAAAAGATATGAATATTCAAAGTCAGTGTTTCCTAAACGGCCTTGCAACCTTTCACCAAAATAATTCCTTTGAATCTGTCCACTTAAATACAATCCATGACTACCAAAATTCAACCATGACTAATCCAACACTAACCTTGATCAATCATTACGAAGTTCAAAATTTTTTGGGTCATTACAGTAACATATCGGACACCATGGGTCTCGGCTCGCCAGACAGTCTTAAGTAGCTCCTTATAAATAACCAAGAACTCATGTGCATACTCAATCTCCCCACCCTGGAACTTAGGTGGGTATATCTTTTTGAACCCCTTATATTTACGCTGCTGTTAATCGATCAAGGTAGCTGCCGGAAGAACCTCAATAATAGGTGTTGCTAGTGATCGTTCCACATGTATCTGAGCCTTAGGGGCCAACTGCTGACTCAGAGGTTGAACACCAAATCATGTTTGAGAAGTACCTGGTACATCAGATGGGCTATCTGCCTTCCCCAAAGTATTAAGTACCCCCAACACTCTTAAAAGCGTATCCTGAAGTAGTGGTGTTGCAGCAAAATCAAGAGGAACCTATTGCTCTCTAGGCTTTACGGTTGGCTCGGGGGAGATACCTCGCTCATAATCTCTAGCTGGTGATGCTTCTCTTCCCCAATCATTACCTTGACCTTTGGCTTGGCCCCTACCCCTATCTGGGTCTCGATAGCAACATCAGGGGTTGCCTCCTCTCATCCCATAGTTGTTGTAGATCTAGTCCTCACTATCTGTCAAAAGGTCCACAACTATTCAATACTAAAACAAAAACCTACTCACGATTTGATTAGAATGAAGAAACAAAGAATTTCTTAACAGTCTTCATAGCCTATCAAGGATAAGTAACAATCGTCTCTCCACTGATGCTAAAGACTCTACTAGACTGGGCTTCTACACATGTGAGACCTATAAACCTAGGGCTCTTATACCAAATTGTCACAACTCGAAATTCAAACATGATGACACTCACCTATCCTACCAAGGCGAGTAACCCCCAAGACCCAACAACTTAACAAAAATTGAAGAAGCGGAAGATAAGAATCTAATAAAATATAGTAATATAGAAGAAGCCTAATACCACCATCCCAAGAACTAGTGTCATATGTACAAGCCTCTAAATACAAAATTTTCAAATAAAATACATATTTTAGATATTTGATCCCCAAATAGAACACAACATATAAAAAGAAAGTGGAATCTGTGAAGGCCTACTAGGGATATAGGCAGCTACGTTACGAGTAATTCGGAAGCTCGATCCAACAAAAAGAAAGCTAACAAGGTGGACCGGGCTCACAACCTTAAAAAACGTAGCAAGGCGGTGAGCACCATACAATATGGTACTAAACAAATGGAACTAACCTAAGGTAAATCAATGAAGAACACATGTACTCCCTAACACCCAATCACATTCTGCCGAACTACAAACCTGCACTCAGAAAAGTCTCAGCACAATGTGTACAACATAGAGAATTCACAAGGATATAGATAACATAACATTTAAATGATACAATGTAATGAGGCCCAACTATAACATCACATTTAAATAAGGCCCAACTATAAAAAAAGTCATATGATACAATAGATATCTAATTTTGCAACATTTTATATAGTAGCAACAAACTAGAGTGATATGAGATGGAGTGAATGTCAGGAGATGTAAATAATGCAATGAAATGCCAAATAATCGTGGGGCATGTGTATCCTAGAATACACATCCGGTAGACATATATGTATGCCTCAAACGGAACCCATGAGAGTCTCACTTAGACCATGTATCTATGATCATAACTGACAATGACCTCGACTCATGTCACCTATCTGGAAATGACCTCGGACAGCCAACATATCATCTTAGCTCGATCGATAGAGACCTTGGCCACCAATTTGCATGTTACCTTACTCACATCTCGGTTGTATCCATCACAATGTCAATGCACAAATAATAATAATATCATAGTATCATCGTCAGAATGATCTCAATATCACATTATCATCAGTATCTCAATATCATCAATATTTCAATATCACCAGTATCTCAATCATGTCATAATGTAAACACCATTTTTCCATTATTGAATGATTCATAAGATCACATAGGTTACAAATTCACAATTAATTTATAACTCAATATGTCACCATATGAACAAGCATTAAATACGAATGGTCATGATCAAGCCTACAATGATACTACCCCCAAATACTCAATTACATACACATAGAAACATATAAGGTTCATTCATACTTAATAAAAAGGTTAGAAGTCCACTTGCTTTATACAAAGTCCCTAATCAAGAAAACATCAAAGCTCTCCCTTTTCTACGATACTCCAACTCACAAAAATCTATTCAAATATAGCATCACAATAACATAATGCATCTAATGACACTAAATTCAATCAATTTAGAGAAAGAGGGTAAAATGATCAAAAATCCCATGCTGAAAAAGTTAGCCGAAATCTAAAAATTAATACATGAAAATGTTCTCCTTGTGATAAGGATTCCAACGGTCAAAACCAATTCAAAATTAGAGTTATTATGAAGGAGAAATCACCAATTAAAGTTTGGAAATCAAAGTTCTAAAAATCCTCAAATTCCACCATTAAATTCCCAAAATTGGAGGTTAAAACATAAAAAAATCAATGGAAAATAGTTTAAATAGGTTAGAAAATAGTTACCCAATCAATTAGCCTTGAAACCCTCGAAGTCTCTCTTGAAACAAAGCTTAGAATGACCAAAAATGATGAAAATAGGTTTAAACACGTCTTTAAAAGAATTCACTAGTTCAGGGACACATAACACTCCCCGAATGCGGAGGCTTATGGATTTACTGCACTCCGCGAACGCAAAGGTTTATGGAGTTACTACACTCTACGAACGTGGAGGCTTGTGGAGTCTAATCTCCCCACAACTCTGCGAACGTGGTCCTTCTCCGGTGAACGCGGAGGTCTATGAAAATTGACCTCCGCAAACGTGGAGCTAAGGGAACGAAAGTGGAGAGTAAGTTAACCTGCACCAAAAATAGCAGCAAAACCAGCAACACAACCCAACTAAAATGAGAGCTGGACCCTCGGAGATTCGTTCATAAACCCGTGAACACAAAACAAATATATAATCCTACCAAAAATGATGACTCAAACTCAATAGAATCATCAGAATTCGAGTCAGGAACCTCCGTGGCCTCGAACCTGTGAAGGATCATCTAGACTAGTTTTGGACTCCAAAAAAATTCACGGAGGCTTTAAAAATAAGCCGTAGGAAGTGGTTCATAGGTCCCAGGTCTGATTTTCAATAACTCAAATTTTGGGCACTTCCACCTAAAAGGGGTCTCTTACGGCCAATAAGTGGATCCACGACCCATAGACAGGGTCTCGTGATTCCACTTGGAAAATTTTAAGAGGGGTATTCTTGTCCTTTCCTACTTTTTTTATTCAAAACCTATGATATTTTGGACTTGTTTTAGGTCCTTTATCCGTACCCTAGGTATATTATCCCTCATTATACACTTGGAAACTTAGAGAGAATCGAAGAAAGGAGAGAAGCGAGGGTTTTGAGTTCAAACTTGAGGATCGTTAGAGGGTTGACCGTTCTTCTTAATTCCAAGTATGTAAGGCTACTTAAAGTATTGGACTGAGTTTGTCCACATGCCCTTCCATCTACTTGAGTTGAATTCACAAATGAGAATTGAGTATTGAAAATTTGACTATCCTAATTTTTGAGTTGCTTGTATTTATTTTGAGTTCTCATGAATATCTTTAGACAAATCAATGCATTACATTGTTGTTTATATGAAAGTGGGGTACTAGTCTTATACTTGACAACATGAACCCTAAATTGCATTATTTTATAAGATTTTGTATATTGACTGAATTGAGTATTTTTATTTTTTTGATTGGGTAGGCCTATCTTGGTACCATATAGACCGTAGATAGAGGATTCTTAGACTAGATTGGGATTGTTGATGCGATTTATTTTGAGTTTCTTTCATACTATTTTTAATTGTTCTCTTAGTTAGACTGCTGGTATTTATTTATTTATAGTCCATTTTATTGAGTATTCTTCCGTTGTTAAGTATGATGTGACATGAGGCTAGGTGGTTCTTTTATGGAATCAACAATGGTTCTTCAAGTGCCGGCCACGCCAAGGGTACTCTCCCGGGGCGTGACAGTGAGTACTGAGGTCACTTCTGATGAATGTTTGGAGCCAAGGTCTTTATCGACAAATGGTTACTGTCGAGGTCTGACTCGGTGAGTATATTGATAGTTTAGGTCTCTTTCGGTGAGTTTATTAATAGCCAAGGTCTCTTCTGGCCAGCTACATGGATTTTTTGTTATCCTATGAATTTCAAACTTGGGTTCAATGGATATGTATTGTAGGATAGATCATGCATCACTTTAATTGACATTGCAATGCACCATATCACACTTTACTATTATTGTGAATTGTCAATACCTCATTCTGTGATTCTATTAATTGATAAACTTGGCATTATGATATTCCTTTTCACTCATTTACTATTGAACTACATGCTAAATGAAGTATGAAACTGCTAGATTAGATTGATTTACTTGCAAGTTGTAGTTGTGGCGATTCAGTTGGTGTGATAGGAGTACTTATATTTTTCATAACTTTACTTCGTGTTTAATAGTTTGCTTACTGAGTATCGTGTTATTGGGTACTCACTGCTTGCTCCTACATCTACATAGGTTGCGAGCCCATATCCTTTTGAATGTCTTTCTCCTATTTTTGGTTCGAGCTTCCAGTGGAGTCTTGAGAGGCACCTGCTTGTCACCTCAACAGGCCCTCAAGTTCCTTTATTGTATTTTGTTCTATTTGAGAAACAAAGACATTGAGACTTGTAATTTTTTTCAATTTCATATATACTTTAGTGTCTTTTATGCGTTACATCAAGTCTTCACAGTATTTTAGAGTTGTGACTTATTTATCTGTCTATTTAGTTTATTTGAATTGTTATTTTCACTTTTACTCATATATTCAACGATCGTAGACTAACCTATCTTGGTGGATTAAGACAAGTGTCATCATATCCGAATTTGGATCGGGATAGTATAGAGGTCGCATAAACATAAGTAGCTTTTACAATAATTTCGTGATATCACTTATTACAATTTCTTTTTGAAACTTTTCTATTTGAAAGTTTGGGGAAATACATCGCTTTGTAAATTCATGAATTCTATCAGCTTTATTAGCTTTAAAAACGTAGGAACAAATATATTGCACTTTAGGACAATTGACGACAAATAAATCAAAATCATCTTTGACAATCAAATAAAAAATATGACATTCACATCTAACATGGAAATTGAGTCATAAGGTGGGCAAATTCTAGCTTTTATAGAAGAGGAATTTTCGCATATAGTCACTCGAAAATATCTTAATTATGCTCCATACCTATAGTTTGGATAATTATATTTCGTAACTATAATTATAGCAGTTTTTGTACAATTCGCGCAACATTTGTATAATTTGGTATACAATTCATAATTTTTGTATTGTGTTTGCATATATTGCTATAAACTTTGTGCACAACGATTGTATCATTCGTTATACAATTTTTAGTGTTATATATTTCGCTATACAATTTGATTCACGCATCGTGTTTGTATAAATCGCACGAATTATACAAAATTCAAACTGTATTCGCGCACAATATTTGTATAAATCGTACGAATTATACAAAACTCAAACTGTAATTATAGCTAGATGTTCGCTACGAACCGTAACTAATTCAAACAATCGTCATGTTAGCTAATTAACTAGTATATGTTTTGCTTATCCGCATACTTTTTCCTGAATTTGCTATGTTGATATTAGCTGAAGCATTATCTAATATAATATTTGAAATTTGTCAAAAAATCATAAAATGGTAAAATTTCTAGAATAGATTTTGATATATAAGCACCAGAGTGTTTTCATCAGCAAATTTATACTATAACTAATAATATGTTCTTAGAAATTTTAATTTAATGATCAACCCAGTAACAATGTAACAATTAAGTAATGATTGTTATAAGAACTATGATCTATATCAGAAGTGAGAAGTACTTTACAATCTAAATGATAAAGTAAATAATGCATATGTTGATGATAATAATCATATATATATATATAAGAGAATGTTGTGGTCAGTGATGTGGCATTACCACAAGTCATATTAGTACTTAAACTTTAAAAAAAATTATTTTAAATTAATTTCCCTACACTGCCAAACAACCAGTTCGTATAATGCCTCCAATCTGAAATGATGCTTTGAAGTAACGAGTCAAGGATCTTAGTTGGTTATATTTATATATAGCACACTCCTTACTTGCATGTCAATGCAGATACTGTTGCAGAGGGTGAGACTTGTGGCTGATAAGTTTGTTCCTGTGGAGTCTGTTGCTGAGGTGAGCCTTCGCATTATTTGTGGAGGCTACTGTTTTAGGTCTATCTAGTATAGCATATGTTTTTTTTTCTTAGGGTTTGCATGCCCGATATTTGAACTCATGTCACTCTAGTAGATGCTCCATGAACTTATTGTGGGATTTGGGCTAGAAATATTTTGTTAAGTGACTGTTTCTTTTCATAAAGTTTCTATGTGATATTGGTTTAATAACTATTCTATTTTAATTAGTAGTGATGAGGTTTGGTGTTGCACATATGGTATCTTTGTGCTTTGATAATTTGGATGTGTGTGTAGATGTTTGGTTCTCCTGCCAGATAGTATTGGTGGGTTCCAGTCACATCTAGGGAGTGTTTTGGGATGTGACAAAGTTTGTATCAGAGCCTAGGCTTTAAGTCTTGGGTCATGGAGCAGCGTTTGGTAGAATCTAGATCATGGGTATGTAGGCGCCCATACTTATAACCTTGAAGCTACTAAACATTTAGGATGTATTCGATTTTTCATTCCTCATTCGTACATTGAGTTGAATCAAGTTTAAACTTTGAATATTTTTGCAATTGGATAAGAGGCATGGCTCTTCCTCTGCTGTTCAATCTAATACAATTGTTGGACGTGGTGAGGGACATGGTATTACCTCCAGTGGCAGTTAGGTTAAGTCTCATCCTACTAGGACTCGAACTAAGGCATCTACTAGTACTCAATCAAGAGTTATGAATGGGGGACATACTCGAGCTACTGCCCCAGAGCAAGTGTAGGAACAAGTTATTCAGGATGCTCTACAAATAGTGTCAGCTGTTGCACCTACTGTCACCTTACCTACAGATGTTGTGATAAGATTGTTAAATGTGTTAGAGGCATTGGTGCCTAATCAAGGTGGAATCCCAGCTCCTCAGACTACTACACAAACGCAAGAACAGGTTCATTTGAATATTGAGGTGACTCAGACACCACATTTTTCCCCTCAACAAGTTGGTCATCCGGTTGCAACTTCAGGGCAACCCAAAGATCTTAAGAATTTCATGGACCTTAAGCCACCAGAGTTTGATGCGACCCCAGCTTCTATTGAGCCTTAAGAGTTCATTGATTATTGTGAAAAAATACTTAAAATATTAGGGTTAAAGGAGACTCGTGGTGTAAAAGTTACCACTTTTATGTTCTCAAGATCTCTAGAGGCATACTGGACTTCTATTCAGTGAGGTAGATAATCACGGTCACCACCTATCACCTGGTTAGAGTTTTTAGCAATGTTTAAGGATAGATTCATTCCATTGAGCAAATAAGATGATATGAGATGTCAGTTCCATGATTTGCGTCAAGGCAATATGACAGTTACAGAGTATGAGGCCAAATTCATTGAATTTCCCAGGTATGTCCCATTTTTTATTGCAGATCCAAGGGAGAAAGTGAGAAGATTTATGGATGGACTAGAGCATCTTTATCGTGGTCTTGTGATACGAGATATGCAAAATGGTACATATTCAGATGTCGTTGACACTGCTCTTTGTTGTGAGTCCTATTGAGAGATGGAGAAAACTGAGTGAGAAAGAAAAAAAACACGTAATACAGGTGGATTTAGTAGTGCTCCATCTGGAGGAAAGAGTAGATTTCATTATGGGCATTCTAGGTCTACTCAGTCAGAGTCGGTGGTGCAATCTTCTAATAGTGGTTATCTAGTTAGACAGGGTCAACAACAAATGCAGAAGAAAGGTGATAATTCCTACCAGTCCAGACAATATCCAAGGTGTTCTAATTGTTGTAGGAATCGCAGTGGTCGCTACTTTGGTATTGGTGGTCCTTGTTTTACTTGTGGTGAAAGAGGTCATATTGCTAAATTTTTTCCTAAGGGAGATTCTGGTACTAGCCAAGCTACTACATAAGTGTAGAGGAATGTGGAAGATACTCAACTCAGGTTTAGCCAGCTAGGGCCGCTCCACAAGGTTCTCGTGGACAGGGTTGATAGGCTGCACAGGCTACTCAGGGAGCAAATGGACCAGCGAGATTATTTGCTATGGCCAGATAGGATGTCAAGGGATCTAATGTTGTACTCACAGGTATTATTACTGTCAATGCTCATGAGACATATGCTCTTATTGATCCTAGTTCTACGTATTCGTATGTATCCCTGTATTTTTCTATATCTTTAGAATGATGAGTTGAGACTCTTAATGTACCATTTATGGTTATGACTCCAGTTGGGGAGATTTTATCAGTGTATAGAATATATTGAGATTGTGTTATATCTATGCAGAGCAAGGACATAATAGTTACTCTATTAGAATTGGCCATGTCTGACTTCAATATGATCATGGGCATGGATTGGTTAGTATCATGTTATGCTTTGATGGATTGTTATGCTAAGCTGGTATATTTTAATTTCCCTGGAGAACCACCTTTAGTATGGAAAGGCATAACTCCTCTTACACGGGAAAAGATAATATCTTATGTAAAGGTATGTCGAATGATTAATCATGGGTGCCTTAGCTTTATTGCTCCTGTCCATACTACTCGGGGGGAGGATGTCACTATCAATAGTGTTCCAGTTCTGCGAGAATTTGTTGATGTGTTTCCAGAAGACTTACTTGGGGTACCTCCGATGAGAGAAATTGAGTTTAGCATTGATTTAGTGTCAAACACTTAACCTATCTCTATTCCTTCGTATCGTATGGCTCCAGCTGAGTTGAGAGAATTGAAGGTCCAACTCCAAGAGCTACTCAATAAGGGGTTTATCAGGCCTAGTGTATCGCCTTGGGGTACTCTAGTGTTATTTGTAAAAAACAAAGATGACACGATATGAATGTGTGTCAACTATAGACATCTGAATAAGGAGACAATCAAGAATAAATACTCGTTGCCTTGTATTGATGACCTATTTGATCAACTGTAGGGTACTCCTTACCTTTCCAAAATTGATTTGAGATCAGGTTATCATCAGCTAAGAATAAAGATAGACGATATCTCAAAGACAACCTTTTAGACCAGGTATGGGCACTTTGAGTTTTTTGGTGATGTCTTTTGGATTAACTAATGCACCTATAACATTTATGGACCTTATGAACAAGGTATTCAAGTCATACTTAGACCAGTTTGTGATTGTATTCATTGATGATATTTTGGTCTACTCTCGAGATGAGACTGAGCATGAACATCATTTAAGAGCTGTATTGCAGACACTTAGAGAATGAAAGCTTTATGCTAAGTTCTCAAAATGTGAGTTTTGGTTGAGAACAATTTCCTTTTTAGGACAAGTGGTGTCACGAGATAGGATTCAAGTTGATCCAAGAATGATAGAAGTTGTTCAGGATTGGGCACGACCTAATACTCCTACGTAGATATGTAGTTTCTTGGGACTAGCTGGATATTACAGACAATTTGTGGAGGGCTTCTCAAAGATAGCCGCTCCATTGACACGTTTAACTCAGAAAAGTGTGATTTTTCAGTGGTCAGATGCATGTGAAAAAAGTTTCCATAAATTAAAGACTGCATTGACTACAACTCCTATTTTGGCCTTACCTATGACAGAAGGTGGTTTCACCATTTATTGTGATGCGTCAAGAGTCGGATTGCGTGGTGTCTTAATCTAGAATGGTAAAGTGGTGGCATATGTTTCTCGACGGCTAAAGATTCATGAGAAGAATTATCTGACACATGACTTAGAGTTGCCCGCCATTATATTTGCACTCAAAATTTGGCGTCACTATCTTTATGGCGAACCGTGTGAAGTCTATACTGATCACAAGAGTTTGCAATACACATTCAAGAAAAGGGATCTAGATTTGAGGCAACAACGATGGTTGGAGATACTTAAAGATTATGATCTTACTATTTTGTATCATCCCGGAAAGGTAAATGTGGTAGCAGATGATTTGAGTAGAAAGTCTATGGGCAGTTTGGCTTGGATTGCTGTTGAAAAATAACCTATGGCTAGGGATATGCAATCTTTATCCACTCAGGGAGTTCGAGTTGATCATACATTTCCTGGAAAGTTTCTTGCAGGTATGGTGGTACTATCATTCATAGTTGGAAAAGTCAAGGCTTGCCTATATGATGATCCCCAACTTGCAAGATTACGAGACCGAGTGTAGAGTGGAGGCATGAAGTCGTTCTCAATTGATGGTGAGGGTGTTTTGCGTCGACATAGTAGATTATGTATACCCATGATGGGTAGGGTAAAACACATAATACTTGAAGAGGCTCATAGCTCGTGATACTCCATCCATCCACGTGCTTCAAAGATGTATCAAGACCTGCGTGGTTTGTACTGCTGGAAAGGTATGAAGGTTGATATTTTAAAGCAGGTGACTAGTTGCTTGAATTACCAACAGATCAAATATGAACATCAAAAACCTGGTGGAGTAATGCAAAACTTGATTATCCCAGAGTGGAAGTGGAAAAGGATTACTATGGACTTTGTTATTGGGTTGCCGAATACTTTTAAGAAGCACGACTCAGTTTGGGTGATTGTGGACAAACTCATAAAATCTGCCCATTTTATCCCAATTTAAGTTACTTATAATGCGAAGCAGTTACCAGATATTTACTTCCAAGAGATAGTTTGGCTTCATGGAGTGCCTATTTCAATAATATCAAATCGAAGTGCATAGTTCTCTGCTGAGTTTTGGAAGTCTTTTCAGAAGTTGTTGGGATCACAGGTTGAGTTGAGTATAACTTTTCATCCCCAAACTGACGGACAGTCTGAGCGGGTTAGTCAGATCTTGGAGGATATGCTTAGAGCTTGCACGATAGATTTTGGTGGACATTGGGATGATCAATTGCCTTTGACAGAGTTTGCTTGTAATAACAACTACCAATCAAGCATACAGATGGCACCGTATGAAGCTCTATATGGTCGCAAGTTTCGATTACCAATTGAATAGTTTGAATCTGGCGAAGCACAATTACTAGGTCCAAATTTTGTTCAGGAGGCCTTACAGAAAGTTGTAGTGATAAGAGAACGATTTCGAACAACACAAAGTAGACAGAAATCTTATGTAGATAAGAAAGTCTTTGATGTGGAGTTTTCGAAGGGCAAAAAGGTCTTTTTGAAAGTTTCTCCTATAAAAGAAGTTATGAGATTTGGTCGGAAAGGTAAGCTGATTCCTAGATATATTGGTCCTTATGAGATTCTAGATCGGATTGGATTGGTGGCGTACTGACTTGCTTTACCTCCAAGATTGTCCTCTGTACATTCTGTATTTCACGTTTTTGTGCTTCGATGGTATATTCGTGATGATAGCCATAAGATTAACCTAGAAGATGTGGAGCTTTATGAGAATTTAGCATATGAGGAAGGTCTTGTATCTATTTTGGATAGGCAAGTGCGACAACTGAGGTCGAAGAAGATAGTTTCAGTAAAAGTGTTATGGCGCAATCATCCAACCGAAGAGGCTACTTAGGAGTATGAGGCGGATATGCGAGAGAGATATCCTCACTTATTTGACACTTCAGGTATGGTTTTATACTCGTTAGAGGATAAACGTTATTTTAAGTTGGGGAGAATGTAATAACCCTTATTTTTTTAATGAAGGGTTAATTGGTAATTTTAACCATTAATAATTTTTATTAAAAGAATAAATAAAAGATGCAACCCAACCCTTTTATTTTAATCTGTCACGCAACAAAACAAAAAAAAAGAGAAGAAGAGACAAAAGACCTGTCACGACCCGGTTAGGGGGTCTAAATGTGACATGGTGAAGGAGAACCCGAAGGCCCTCGATCAAGCCATCATAGTACCAAACTAACCCCTTTACTCAAAGAATGCGGAAGCAA